>VCRD01001130.1:87392-165230 GCA_006783055.1 Trinorchestia longiramus
GCGGGTGGCGGTGGTGGTGGTGGTGGTTGGTTCCAGCAGGAAAAATGTGAGGGAAAGTTTGATAGAGGATGTACCGAAAGATAGAAGATAAAACTGAAGAAGATACCGGGAAAAGGAGCAGAAAGATGCGCATTGCACATATTTTGAGTGGTATTGGTCTATCCATGGGGGTTTGTCTGGTCATGTTCGTACTGGCAACCTTGAGCATCAGCTTTGAAAGTTTAAATTATAGGAACCGGTGGCTGTTTAGCCATTTAGCAGAATTTAGCAATTTCAAATATTGGATAACTTTATCTGACTCTAAACGTGCCGACAATGAAACGGGAAATTTTACTGAGAAATTTAGCAAGAACCTTCCCATACCGGATACTTGGAAACTTTCAGGGACCTTCGGACGAAAGTAACAGTTGAAAGCTCTCTCTCTTTCTCTCTCTAAGGCTCAACTTCCTTGTACAGGAGACTCTTAGTTTTAGAATTTGATATTAACTCCAAACATTTAAGCTTACACTTTCTTGTGAGCTGGAAGTGTTGGTAATGTTGAGGAGTAGGTGATAGAAATGTAAAAATTAAGCATACGAGGGTTGGGCTTCGGATTTATTTATTTTGTGATGTTATTTTCACTGAGGACATTTTCATAAAAAAAGACAATGCCCTTCGAGATTACCCATTTTAGCCTGACGTTCATTAAAAACATTTCATCGAATTACGAAAAAAATCGATGTTGAAATCTATGTAGTACTCTGAAATTCATTTTGGAGGGTTTAATATTCTCACATATTCATGCAAGATGTCTGTTGCATTGTTTTTGTAGTGAGTGGCAAATGTGAATAACATCCTCTTACGTTCGTTACAAAATGAAGCAGTTATTACGTTATATTCTTTATCTGTAGACTCAGTGGGTGGCAAAACCTCCAAGGAAAACATGGAAGTTATTCCTGGAAATCATTTACTACTTTCACCAAAGAAATTAGTTTAGACCCATCGACCTCAGTGCCAAATGCAAGCGTTGGAAAGTAGAAAACACACAAAAAAAGAGGAAAGTTACAGCTAAAGATATGTGTTTTCAATAGATTTGGACATCAGACGAGTATCATCTTGAATGAGGCAAGGGAGCGGATGGGAAAAGCACCCCTAATGTAAGGCGAGAATCCTGTTAAGATGGTCATCTCCTTATTTGGCTGTGTGCTAAGATTTGATGCTCCTCTCAAATTATTACTAGAATGATTGCTAGTCGAAGCATGGTGTAACAAACGTGCAACAAATGGCACCTGCGGTGTGGTATTAACAAAAAATATTCGTCCGAATGACTTTGACTTTCGACTAAAGTTGGCTCTCCCCTGCACTTGAGTGCAGAGCCACGCTTGGCAAAACATCATTCATACCAATCGCTATGCCGCTGAGTCATGCCTCCAGGCTTCAATTGGTTGCAAGAGTCGGGGTGGATCAAACAAAGGACGAGCTCAAGCAGAAGGACGTTCGAGTTCTCTTGAACAGTCTCTGGAAGGCTCAAAACTCTATACAGAGTGGCACTAACGCAAACACCGCCAACATGAAGGGAAGATGACAACAAAAAATTTATAATCCATTGCAGCAGAAACATGGAGTCCCGAACTGCAAACTCCAAGGTCAAATCTAAATTGAAGTACCTTGAGGTGCTTTTCTGATTACAATGGTGAGACAGGATGGTTAGAACTATTAATAGTACAGCGAAGAAACCAAAAAGATGGTTTAAAAAAATTAAATCACGACGACGTTCAAGAAACAATCCTGGTGCTGTTCAAGCGAAAATTACGCTGGATGACTTTCAGAAATCTTTTAAAGCTCCACAATGACGGAAAAGAAAACTAAGAACACAGGCTTCGGCTGACTGCAGGCGTAAAGAAGATTCCATGCAATATTAAGTCTGATATATGCATATAAACTGATGCCTATGTAGCAGCTGAACCTACTACTTGTTTCGTGTTGTTTGTGTGATAAGGAATTAAAAATTGTCTTGGCTTCCAGCAAGCTTGACAACAGCTCCGTGTTAACAACAGTAGAAGCGAGCGCTGGTTGTCTTATCGAATGCATCAGTTACGCTTGATTGACATGATTTATGCGCTGTTAATAGATGCAAATATAAAAACAATAATCAATAAGTTGCTGATGTAGTAAATACGTAAATGTGTAGCCAAACATTTGACTGATATTTTCTGAGGAAAGAAGAATGAATAGTTGGTATTTTATTCAATTTAAATTGAATATCAAATTAAATATTAGTTTTCTTTCAGGATTAAAATATGCAAGTATCAAAAGGATAAACATGAAATTGGTAAAGAATGACAGTGAAGAAAATTTTCCATTTAAAATTGTTTTAGGAGCAAGACGCCTATTTCAGACATAATGATAAATTTTAAAAACGACGTCTTCAAAGACATATGTAAGTGTAACCAATTACATGAAAACAAAAGATAAACTGAAAATCTATTGAAAATATTTTCAGAATAGAACTCGACCATTTTTTTGATGGTGCTGGAAATTTCAATTCATAGCTGAATAATGATTTTAAAGTCCTGACTTGAAATACTAAAATCTTGAGCAGTAATAAAATATCAGACTTATTACACTATGTTAGCAATTGGTTGATGGACTTAGCTTATTATAGTACATAAATACTCCCGAAAGGTCAATTGAAAATTAAGGGTCTAGAATGGTCTATTTTATCAATGTTTTTTAAAGACCATAGATACTTTTTCATGAACTAAACCGTCATCACTGAATGAATATCGAAGTTTTAAATATGATGCAATCAATATTGCTGTTTTCCCTAGTTAATGCTACAAATTCAATAAATCGAATACATTGGAATAATAATTTTTTTAACCGACATATTTAGTCGTGTTTTTCATATTAAACATGGAGCGTTTTCCCTTTCAACTGACTATCATGTTCAGTAAAAATAAAACAGAATTGAAGTAATCCGCAGCCCGGAATTCCGTAATCGAGACAAGCTTCCGGTCATAGAACGCACTGGTCTACCGCGCCCACTCTGTTTTGCTTCATTTTGTGTGGTTATGTGGAGCCTCTCGGTGACCTGCCCAGCTCGTCCGTCAGGCAACAAAGCCTAAACTGTACGCACAGGTACACCTAGCAAGAAATTATTTAGTAGCGAGTGAACCTTTTTATTCATGAATTTTATATGTTACTTTGTCAATTAGTAGCAATTCAACAGCTCTCAAAAAACACGCACCCTCTCCTCACAGTTTTTTGAGCTATGCGGGTTCTCAGTGATGCCAGCGATTGTTTAAACGTAAACCAAACGTGTTTGAATACTACAAGTAAGAGCTACGTAGTAATTTCTGAGCTCTCTGAAAAACAACATTCATGTAACAGTAGGCAGGAAAATGTTAAAGGATGTAATACGTTCAACAGCTGAGTTCGATCGAATCGCCTCACATGCAAGCGGTTCTACATGATAGTGGTTCTACATGCAAGTGGTCCTACATGTTAGTGGTTCTACATGCAAGTGGTCCTACATGCTAGTGGTTCTACATGCAAGTGGTCCTACATGTTAGTGGTTCTACATGCAAGTGGTTCTACTTGCTAGTAGTCCTGCATGCAAGTGGATTAACTGCCTAACCTCGGCCTCTCTTATCATCTATTCTCAATGAAGTTGTCAGGTATTGAAGGTGGCAGGTCAGCTGGTAGGTCAAGCTAGACGTGGGTAGAGGGTTTGGAGAGTAAAGTTATGTGCTTGCAATTGTATCAATAAGTAATTGTTGTTTAAAAGCCAGGCTTTGGGATTTACATCAGTCGTGTCTATTCATCAGCAACATCAGTGAAAATTTATAAACATAAATTTCACGTCACTTCACCCTCGATTTGAAACAATCACCTGCTTAACGGTGTTGATGATGCAATTTTTTCAGGCAATTTTTACACTTTGGGAAAACAAAGCGAGTAATTGCACTGTGTGCAGATGCATGGGTGGACGGTGAACGTGATTTACGCTGACGGTGAACGTGATGGTTTGTGACGTGTAGGACCTGATAGCGCTGTCCACACAACAGATGATTATTGGACTATTCGCATGCCTTGAACTCATTATTGAAACTCTGCCGCTCTCACACGCTCGCCTTGACAATGCCCAGCAAAACAGTGCTATTCAGACCACGCATTTGCATTTGTGCGCTATGTCGCCTGTGACAGTTTCGCATGTAAAGGCCGTGCCATGAAAAGCTCTGACGTTTGCACACAGATTTATTTACATTCTACTGCCTGGATGTAGGGAAGATGGACGGGATTGTCAACTAGGTAAATAAGTAATTTTTAAAACAAAGAAAGATGCATGCTCTGTGCGAGGGAGAGAGGCGGGAGGGCCACAGAAGCAGCTGTGCTGTTACACTTGATTTTCTGGTATGCAAGTTTTGTGCAAGCATTTTGGTGCTCACTATTTTCAAGGGAGATTTGACATTACATACACAGGAAATTAAATGTTAGGGACGTGAACTTTCGACGCTCACTTGAAATTCATGGAAATACAGGGTAGTTATTTCAGTTAATCAGAATTTTTAACACTTTAATAGTGAACGATTAACTTCCAGCATGACAGTAATCTCATGCTAACGTGACTTAACGTACACAATGAAACACCTTCAATACTAAAAAGACGATTTCTCTTTGTTTGTGTGAGACTTGTGTTTAGCGTCTTCGTGCATAAAGACTCTTAGACTATATAATATTTATATTATCGCTTGATATAGATCTTAGATTATTACCGCTGTCACTCGTAAAACGAATAAAAACACCATAAAAATATTGTGGCCCGAGTTTTATTACAGAATAAATAGTAATTATCCACACATTGTACTTAACTTGGCAGGTGGTACAAACACCCTCTCACCTTCCTGCATAGCACAGGAGCTAGTGCTATGAACACGTGTTCTTTGCTCCTGTCACTTTTTGATTTGTTTCACAATAAAGTATATGCATAAAATATATTGTCCGTTTTTCCTGCAGCATATAGAATGGTTTTTTATTCATGCTACTTTACATTTTGTTGTCATTCTCTGCATTGGGATAACGGAAAATCTATCACCTTCGTTCTACAGCAGTTTTATTACGTTCTAAATATTTAGAACCAAGTTTGTATGAATGATTAAGTAGTTCTTGAGTCATAAAATTGCTTTTTTTGCTTATCTCAGTATGAATATCTTTGCTTCGTTTACTTTATTTTAAATATTCGTGCTCTGTGTTCATTGGTCGAACGAAATTTCTTTGATTTAGAGTTTCTCAGTACGTAAACTGAGTGATGCAACTTCTACTCTTTACTGCATTACTTGGGAAATTTTTTTATGTCTGCTTAATTTATTTCTTGGTAAAGTTTCATCCTTCAGCTTTTGCTATCATAATTCTCGCCGCTCCGTTGACCATATTTTCTTATAAATGAAAATTACTTCAAATGCCCATATGCACAGTTTTTGATGTCAATACCTGACCCTGAATAACTACACAAAATATAAACGTGTACCAGGTATGGTTAGACCAACATGAGTAACCGTGAGCTTGAGCTTTGCTCTCTTTTGATGTTTGACGTTGCTCCCGAAGACGCGACCTTTGCGCCCATCTTTTTGCAAGGAGCTCGTTCTCTCTCATCAGTTGACCACATCCATGTTATGAACTCAGATTCCTTGTAGTCTTTTCAGACGACGACGACACCTGGACTTAGAACTACGAGTAGAAATTGAGCGAATGATGGAATTGCGCTAGTACGTATTTCAACGAGGCAGTCCACGTTGAAACTGAAAATGTTGAAAGAGTTAAAAACTACGAAATTCTATTAGCTTCAAACCCCGGTATGTGTTTGAATTCACATTTCACATTGACATGGGTTTGAAACTGTGTTTTGAATGAGACATAATATTCCGTCAATTAAAATACGAATGAATATTAGGCTCTCTCAACTCTAACAAACACCCAGTTTATTATTTATTTTTTCTCAGTTTGTTTGTATTTCCATTCGAATGTGTCACATCCTGTTAACCTCAATGAAAAATATTACTAAATGTTATCAATAACGCTCAAATGAAGCGCATTATTCGGACATTTAAAGCTCAAGCAAAAATGTCACCATGGTTCACTAAAAATGAAGTTATAGAGTTTCGACATGTAAAATTCATATACAGTGCTATATTTTAATAAACAATTAGGACATTTCTTATGGTTCATCGTCTCTTTCTATTATTGAAAGTTCTCAAGCCTTATGTAAATATTTCCTTCTTTCTCTATTTCCTTTCTTTTTTTCACTGAGAGAAAGAAAGCACAAGTTTTTACTGTCTTGACATCTAGTGTACAATTTGCAGAAAGTTTACTGTTAAAATTACAGAAACAAATTCAGTCGCTCGAGCTTCACAACTAAGAAAAGTCGTGATTAGTCTAGATGATCCATCCAGTAAAATAAATTTTCATTACATATTACTTAACGTTGATCGTATAGCCTCCTGTGTATGCTGTCCGTCAAAAATCCCGCTAGTTTTACAGTATTTGGGATGAAGCGTTGCATGTTCTGGATGCCCGGTACTTATACAATCAGCAACACACACTTGTTTAAGTAAAGTATTAGCCTCTTGAAGTCTTAATTTTGGTCGTCTGGAGTATCCTGGCTCTGAGACACGTTGCAAGCCACGATTTTGACGGTGTGAGCAACTCACAGAAACACATGAGCTACGTTGTAATTCAATGTTATCTTTAATGGTTTAGAACTCTTGCCGCGATAATTTGGTGGTGATGAGTAGAGCTGTTCTTTTCGCCATCACATTCCGCGTCACAATCTATACTGTTGTCATTGGAGGTGTAATTTTTTTTTACAGGAGCACACATTATATTTGAAATGATTGTTCCACAATGACTATTCCATTAACTAGGGGAAATTTTGTAGGAACCATAGACGCTGATGTTCCAAGGTCACTTCTGTTACTCCTGATAACGTTCTCTTCATGTAAAAGACTTGCTTTGTATATAAAAAACAAAGACTTGGTCTGTTATTTGGATGAAGTTCTCACGGCTGTCGAGTTGTAATAGAAGCTGCGTGAATAACTTGAAGTGAATCCAGGGTAAAAGTTTATATTAAGAATGAGCTATCAATCTCGACAAGTTTCCATTCAATACGCCGGTGTCCTTGACGTTCGATATTTTTATATTTATAATTGTAATGATAAACATATTTACCTTTCATGTTTCCCATAAACTCAAACCTACCGAGAAAACTTGATTTCACTGTAAACTGGAACCAATTACCCGTAGATTTACGTAAAAACTGTACTAAGCCAATACTGCTCCGAGTATTCATTCTGCACTGCACTTTGTCTTGCTTTTTGTACAAAATGGTCGCACACTATTCATTTTTTATTTAAACTTAAAGTTTGTCATCTATGTAGAATTTTACCGCTACCTTGATCAACTGACGACTCAAATGAAGCAGCTTCAGTGTGAAGCCTTGCAAGAGGCATTTATACTCTGTAGGTCAAGCACCCTCAACTTGAGGAAGAAATTTTTAAGATGCATCCCGCTCTCAGATTATGTCTCAGTTTAGTGTTTTCCACCAACGTTTACCCTCTCCTTTCAATCAACACCTACCCCCTTTTTTCACCAACACGTACTTTCTCTTTTTCAACAACAGCTACCCCTTTTCCATCAACGCCTACTTCATTTTCACTAACACCTACCTCTTTTGCATGAAGATATGTATCTCATTTTACCGAATTTATCCAGTTCAGGCACAATTAAGGTTGAGATGCTAGAGCTTATGTGACCTCGAGACCTAATCGTTTTCACCTCATAATTATGGGCGCACGTAAAAAAGAGTTCTAGTTTATACCTGTTTTTATAGGCTTGTTGTTCTACAATGAAAGTTTTTCTACAGCTCGACACTTAGGTGTACGCCAACGGTGGCCAGATTTTGGGAATCATTTCCGCGTTCTGTTCTTATTATTCTTAGCGTTCTTGTATTGCGTTCAGTTTTGTTCGACTGATCCTTTGTGTTCATTCAACACTAATAGAACGCATGTAATTATTTTATTTTGTACTAACGCCATCTTGTAATAATTTACTTTCTTTCATTCCAGAAAATTTAGTCGATGGGCATTTTCTGCGGGCAGTGACAGTTCGAGTGTAGCAAAGAACTTTAATCACTTTTTGGAAGCAGTGACACGTTACGAAGTACGAAAAATTTCTTTACTCATCGTGTGCGTTAAGTAAACCCTGCAGGAATGACTTTCTTGTGTGAGCTTTTGTTCAGTCAGAAATGCTGGAAAACAAACGAAAAATACTCAAAGTACTTGTGACAGTAAATGAAAACGTGTTCAAGAAAAGAAAGTTATCTGAAGCGTTTCTGGAACATGCCTGTCAATGTGTTCTTCGTCCTGGTGCTATGGACGGCATTCATCCTCGCCAATCCAAGTCAAGCAAGGAATTTCACAGGTGGTTCTGTCTCTTTCCGGTCCGGTGAGTTTTTGAAAGACAACGATATAAATTTTAATTCTACTGATAGAAGACACAATTTTTCAAAATTTACTTAATGTGTAGTATTAGTATCTCGATATTGAAAGCTTTTTATGATTCATCGTTGCGTTTCATTATTCTAAGTTAACAAAGCTTGTTCAAATTACAGGTAAAATGCATCATAATTAAACAATTACTCTAGTCAAGATTTCCAGTAATCCCCTCAATATGAGATCAAAAAAAAAGATGACAGTTTCTCTTGAGATTAGGGTAGTGGAGATCACGTGTACAACTTAGTTGTGAATTGTGTGTGTCAAACGCAACGCTCTCTAACCTCTAAGAACTCGAATTCTTTATTATTCACAAAAACATTTCCTCTGCGTACATTCAAATTAATATTCCTATTATCAATGCTTTAAAAAAAAAGAAAACAGAATTTTCGCTTCATGTGTTTCATGGTAAGACAGTCCTTAAAATGCTCTCCGTCGATGTCGGATCACTTGTCTCATCACAGATGCGGCATTATAAGCATGAGCACGTACATAGTTGAGCCAAGCATCATTCCTGCATCCATTGTTCACGTCCAGTGCGCCAGATTCGATAATCCC
Source organism: Trinorchestia longiramus (assembly GCA_006783055.1). NCBI lineage: Eukaryota > Metazoa > Arthropoda > Malacostraca > Amphipoda > Talitridae > Trinorchestia > Trinorchestia longiramus. Next base: position 96,479 of record VCRD01001130.1, read on the forward strand.
ATTCTGCATCCGTGTAATCAACATACTTCCTCTATGTTGAGTAATCGTTACTCAAATATCATGCTTTATTTTGTCTCACATGTGGTCTTTGAATGAAATGCGTGTACGTGACTGAATTGACTTACGTGATTAAGGTTTACGTGCATGATTGATGCCTTTACTTTAGACGGCATGGGACTTGGGTATCAACCCAAGAATGGGCCAAACGGCTCGTTCCTATTGCTTCGTTCCATTCTATTCTATTCTTAAAATTACACAGTAATCGATTTATTGTTAAATGAATTATTGTGTGGTTTACGAAACAAGAAATTTTTCTGTAAATTATGCATGTTGCTATAAGTCTGTAATTTTATTGCATTGTTACGTTTTATAGCTTTACTGTGTGCTTCTTTAGGCATTTTGAATGTATCCTAGAGTTGCATACAACATGAGAAACGTTCAAATATCCATGCTTTACACCACGGGTCGGCAAACTTTTTTACCCGTCCACCCCTTCATAGGATATTTGTATTTACATTGACCCCCTCCATGCACACACACATACAAATAGGTGAAAAAAATATTAAACCATTATTGACATTTTTGATGACCAAAAATAAAGAGAAACGTTATAAACCCTCCACCCCCAGGGGTCGATATCGACCACTTTGCCGACCCCTGCTTTACACTAAAAGTATCTATGAATTTTACCAAATAATCAACTCAATGTTGCGCATCACGATCCACACATCAGATCGTCTGTATTCGCTTACCCTGAAGCTAATAATCTCTACAATACATGACCCTGGCTGTGGTGAATCCAGGAATATAATAATAATAATAATAATAATAATAATAATATATGACCCTGCTGTACAGTTACGTTTGTTAATATTCTCATTAGTGCCTTTCAGGTGGCAAACGTAAAAAAATCGTAACATTTAATTTTTATCTTTAAAATTGAAACTTGAAAAAATCTTAACTTATTTTTATCTTTCAAGTGGCAGATTTGAAAAAATTGTAACACTTTATTTTCATCTTTAACGTCAAAAAGTTGAAAAAAATCTTGACTCTTATTTTCAGCTTTGAAGTTGCTGAAATGGGACTTCATATGAAGAAATATGAAATGGGACTTCATATATTTCTTTTGAAGAAATAGAAATGAGAGATCTAAGGTCACAGAGTTGAAGAAGATTAACACGTTGCCTCCGATTGCCTGATTGGTGTAAAACTTCACTTTGTACGCATAGTCACTAGAAGGATCTGAAAAAATTACAGAACCTAACCTCAGTGGTACACATACGTACCACTTCGGAGTCAACGTGTTAACGTGTGTTCTGTCTGCCAGGCCAAACCAGTTTGCGAGGGTTCGATCCTCCCGGCATAAACCACTGGAGCTCCATCCACCGCTGGGCAGAACTACGAGCGCCGCTACGCCCGCACCTGCCGTCTAACAGTTTGCCAACGCGACGCGGGTGAGAAACTGTGATTTTGATGTTTCTAACATTAGTTTATTATTAATTTTTTATTGTGGTGGTCACCGGTGATTGTTTAATTTGTGTCTGTGATTTCTGGTGTTTCTTGTATTGAAACTTTGTTGTTTGTGCTTATAAAGTTTCAGTTGTTCACAGATACACAGTAATGATACGGGATTTTGATAGTGCATGATTTTCTGGGGATTTCAACTCGTTGAGTTCGTCTACACTTTCTGCACAATATGCCCCCGCACTCATTTGTCCTTCCTATGTATGCCAAAGGCCGTGAAAAAATTATGTACAGTCGAATAGTTTTCTTGTCCAAACGACGATACAGTTCAAATTTTTACGAAATTTGTAGCTGTCGCGCTCAAATGTACTTGATACAACACTTGTAGCATGACCGTAATATGGAAGCAAGATGTTGCTGATGCAACTAGTTTGGATTACTCTTGAACTAGATGAGATTACTCTTGAACTAGCTTAGATTACTCTTGAACTGAATCAAATTACACTTCAACTAGTTCAGATTACTCCTGAACTAATTAAGATCACTCTTCAACTCGTTTAAATTACTCTTGAATTTATTTAGATTACACATTTTATTTGAGGGTGTAAACAGTAACTGAATGGTGTGAATTTTAGATATCGACATTGCTGTCTCACAAACCTGCGGACTTTATGTCTTATTTTTCAGTGGAGCTCATGTTCTTCTTTTTAAAGAGCGTTTCCATGATCGGCTAAGAAAATAATAGTTGAAGCACGAGACTCGGCAGGGAAGCCCCAAGCAAACGCAGGTGGGATCGTTCTGGGGTGCAAGAAATTAGCAACGTCATTCGGAGCCATCTGCAGTTTTGTGTAGAGGGAAAATTGTTCGTCATGACGTGCAAAAAAGTATGAATAAAAATGGCTATTGCTCCTGTCAGCACTGCAATAAGGATGTATTAGCCGCAGCCACTTTGCTTGAAAAAAGTTCTGTGAAACGTAGTAGCCTATGACGGTTAAGTAATTTTTTATGCTGTTGAACAGCACAAAACAGAAGAAGATATTCTGAAACAATGACTATTTTTAGACAGTTCTCGAGTACAAATTAACGAGCAACAAGTGACAATCGAATATTACACTGAGCAGACGTACTAACCTTGAAAACAACTTGTAGCTATTAGTAGGTCCTATCTAAACTAACCGACACCTGAAATACTGGATGCCGCAACAAAACTTCTTTTTTTTAAAGCAAAGTACTTTGAAAAAAGAAAGTTATGTTGCCGCATCCTGTACATGCCAGTTGTTAGAGGAGTGCTGTTGTATTTTTATTGACTTACAGACACGCTAGATCTTTAACTTGTTGTTTCTTATTCTTCTCCTCGTCTGGAACGACGAAACTTTGTGTCTGCAATTGAGACCTTCAACTACGCCTGACAATTTATCCTTACAGACAGAAAAACAAGCCATTCGGCTGCCTCTTCCTTTATGCAAGTTATACAATAACACCGGGGCACTGCTGCTTCCATGCTTGATGTAGCCACGCCTTCTGTAATGACAGAGGGAGAAACTCAAGGCTGGATAGGGTAGGGAGAGATCGACTGTGATGGTGAAGATCTTGCGACTTCTGCTGCATTGTGAAATCGAAAACAAAATTGCTAAACATATGGTGAATATACGACTCACCACTGAATGCATTTTTTCCTAACATTATGTGATGTTTAGTTTATAGAAATTATAATTGAACACCGCTGTATAATTATGTTCCATGACTCAGTAGTTTGCACGTCACAGAGTAATCTAGCAGTGGTTCATAGCGAAACATTATGAGTTCAGTTGTGTCTGTGCACACAGCGCATCCACCTTGCAATCCTGGTGTTCAATTAAAATATGAACGAACCATGAAATACTGTGAAATATTGTCTTTCTGAGGTATTACCTCCCAAAACATGCCGTACATCCTGATTTTTTATGACGATGCATTTGAAACATCGATGCTACCCGACGTCTTTGATAGCAGAACTTCTTGAAATTTTTATTTTTCCTTCAGCAAGAATATTTGTGAGTAGAAGAGACGAAGAATGCACTCTGAGTTTCCCCATTGAGTGACGCTTGCCAATAAGAACCAACATCCTCTTGCGACTACCAGTAAGAACAAGTAGCCAAGTATACAAATAGAAAGCGCTAGAGTAAAGGAAAATTGAGAACTGGAACAAACATCCAGTTGCGATCGTCATTAAGATCAAACCACTTGTTACGATTGTAATCAGAACGCATCGACAAATGAAATGAAAGCTCTTCTTAATTTATTTCGTTATCAATTTTTGTAAGATTTAAACCCCACTGGAATAGTTGTCGGGACAAATCCCACAGAGCAGATGCTGTTTTACTAATTATTGAAATTCAGGTTTGCATTTGGTGATAAATGGTCACAAGTGGGTCGAAATTGGAGAACTGGGAATTTCTTTTTCAGAGAATTTCTTTTCCCAGTTTAAAGAGAAATGCAGAATGAGGTAACATCCGACGGTATAAGGGAAAATGCAAGAGTAAGGGGAAAATATGAATAAGGAAAAATTGTCAGCATATGTAGAACTTCCATAAAAGCGAAGATAAAGTACTTTTTACAGAGGAATCAGTGCTATCAGGCTATAGTCTGTGTGACAGAAATCGGTCCTCCATTATACATCGGATTCATAAGCTCACCTTCGTTACTCTGACACAATGCGACACTCGTCTTTGCTGTGCTTACAAGGCTTGCAAAAAACACCTGTGACCTGCATGCCCAAAATATGTGCCCTGAAATTAGAGACAACTTGCAGCAACACGCGACAGTCGGATATTGCACTGAGTAGACACTTTAAATTATAGACAACTTGTAGCTACATGAAAATGGGATATTACACTGAGCAGACACTTTAAATTATAGACAACTTGTAGCAACATCAAAATGGGATATTACACTGAGCAAACACTTTATATTAACGATAACTTGTAGCAACACACGACAGTCAGATATAACCCTGAACATATGCTTTAATTTAAAAACTTGTAGCAACACACGGCAGTAGGATATTACACTGAGCAAATACTTTATATTAAAAACAACTTGTAGCACTGCATAACAATTGGGCATTACGATATGCACCACAAAAATAATTTATGTTTAACATTGAAATAAAGCTTAACATGTGATTGCCCATGGTCATCATTTGCGTTACTTGCTTTGTGATAGAAATGCAATACCAACAAATCCTTAAGAAATGTCGATGTGGGGAAAAACAAAAGTATTTTAATACTTAGTGGGTGAACATGGATTTAGTATCGTACTCATATAATATTTATATTCAAATGTAACGTTGTTGTTTAAAGTAACGCTGGTTTCCTGACAGTGGGGAAAGTAACGCTGGTAACCCAACACTCTGGAAAGTAACGCAGGTAACCCAACATTCTGGAAAGTAACGCAGGTATCCCGACACTCTGGAAAGTAACGCAGGTATCCCGACAGGGTGGTTGTGGTGGTGGCAGCTCGTCACGTGGTGCCAGGCTCCGTGTATCACGTAGCTGCTCAAAATCTGCAAGGAAAGACAGAGCCTTTCATGACCGTCACGGCCACTCTGACGGTGGACAGCGAGCAGGTGGCCGCCGACAAAGTCAAGCTGCATCCCGGGGACCTGGACTCCCTTCTACTGCAGGTGCGTGGTGGTGCAGGTGCGTCGTGGTCCAGGTGTGTGGTGGTGCAGGTGCGAGGTGGTGCAGGTGTGTGGTGGTGCAGGTGCGTGGTGGTGCAGGTGCGTGGTGGCGCAGGTACGTGGTGGTGCAGGTGCGTGGTGGTGCAGGTGCGTGGGGATGCAGGAGTTTGTGTGACCCAACACTTGTTAATCACGCAAGTCTTTGAACACCTGTGCAAGCAAACGAGCAATCGTATCACCCTTGTCTTCTTGCATGCGATGCTATGTGTGGTGAGCACAACACAAGATAACGTGGTTTTGTGTCCACATTTTCTGAAATGTTTTCAAAAGAATCAATGAATCATTTCTGTCGATCGAACTTATCGATGAAAAGATCGGACACTTTTGTACGTTAAATAAAAGTGAAATAGAGTAAAGAACGAAAAATATACTTTTGTTTTTGAAATGTTCATATAATGTAATTTTGTATCGTTTGGTTTTAACAATTAATTAAGTCAAGAGGAGGCCGTTACTTTTCAAGCATTGCTGAAACTCGAATGTGTGAGATCATTTTACCACGCCCTGTGTTTTGCTTATTTAAATCATGCATCAGGACCAATTCATCGATAATATTATTCATAATATTCATGGTATTAGTACCTTGCGACTGACATTCAGGCCACCATGAGCTGTTTTATCTGTACCAATAGCAGTGCTACTCAAGTGGTGGTCCGTGGACCGGTGGTGGTCCGTGGACCGGTGGTGGTCCGTGGACCGATGACGGTCCGCGAGGCTTCAGCTGCCGGTACGCAGTATTAGCTGCTGGCATTACCTCTCTTAACCCTTTAGCGACCAATTTTTTTCTAGTTTCTACGTTTAAGCTCACAAAGACCGTCTGTACACTGATGCAATGAAGCATGCTGAGAGCCAGGCAGCCAAAAGAACGACGCTGTAACATGCCACCGCGTTCAAACCTAGTAGTAACCTCATATTGCTCACTGTTTAATTATTAGAACAATTCTCCCAAAGACCGTAAAAGAGGACCGTATGGTCCTTTTCGTCGCTAAAGGGTTAAAAATTACTATACCTAAGAAGTACTACCAGTCTTTGATACATTTTAAAAAGCTACCGGTATGCCACATCAGATAATTTGAGATGCACTGACCCAGAGGCTTTAGTTGTTAACGTCACTACCACATTCTTTCATATCCATGTGTATCCTTGTGTATCCTTTCACATTAACGTGTTTTCCTTTTCCTGTAGATACTTTCACGTCTACAGTATATGCATCTCTTCACATCCATGTGCATCCCTGTGTATCCTTTCACATCCATGTGCATCCTGTGTATCCTTTCACATCTATGAGCATCCTTTCACATCCCTGTGTATACACACTGGCACTCGTGTAAGATGCACGTGTAGTGTAGGTTTATGGAGCGCACGCTCGTGTCATGCCATGTATGGGTCACCTGCATGTGTGTGTGGGCATCTCTTGACCTAAACTAAACTGTCTACCTGTCAATTAGCTGTTTACCTGTCAACTTGCCTACCAGCCCTGAAATATTGTATCTACCAGTCAACTTACCTACAAGCCCTGAAATATCTTAGCTACGTGTCAATTACCTACTTGACCTAAAATAACTTCAATACCTAACTTAACCTGTCTGTCAATTAGCTACCTGACGAATGTCTAGGGTAAACGCAGGATACGAGCCCTGAGGTGTGAGGTAACATAGACCACTGCTGGGTCTAGGGTAAACGCAGGAAATTGGTGAGCACAAAGAACGCCTAAAAGTAAGCGTTAAGCAAGAGGTTCACGCAAACACCATGCGTCACGCACGCCAGCGTGGTGGGAGAGAGTGCAACACTCCTAAATTTTCACGCTTCAAATGTGCTACATGAACTTTGGTTATTGAACTTTCCAGTCGTCTTGAGACATAACTGTAAATCTTGTAGCAGAAAGAGAAGTATGATGGTGAAGTATCTTATACGCAGAATGCTATCGTAATGTATCACAAAAAATGATAGACACATACATAATACAAGTATGTATGTTTTCAATTTAGATGCAACCGTCATTATTGTGCATGAAAAATTGATGAATAATGTTATTCCTTTCATAATTTTTTTTCACAAAGATAATGAAAATATCAGCTATTGAATTTTCGTATTGATTAACATATACATTGCAAAAAATTTTTCCAGGATTTTTTTGGAGAAAAAAGCAAGACTTACCATAAAATAGTGCGTAGTTCCTTCAGAAAGCATCGACCTCCTCATCTATGAAAAAAACACGGTCGATCTTTCAAAAAATTATTCAAAATATAGAAATTTGTTGAACGAGGATCAATTTCGAACATGACGCTTCCAGAGCTTAAATTACTGAAACTGAAAATGCAAAACATACTATTATCCCTAAATGATATTATCTCTAGATGATATTATTCTTAGATAATATTATAATATACAATATTATCCCTAAATAATATTATCTTTAAATAACCTTATCCCTAGATAATAATCATCAAAGCTGTACAAAGTTTAATTCAAGCAAGCAAAACAAACAAGGTACATTCCTTTATCATTGAAGATTTTTCCTTTCCAAATTGAACAATATTATTTAGGGAATATTTCTTGCGTCCAACTTTCTAGCACCTCATCTGAGGAAATTATTTAATAATTTGCGATTGAAAATGATAGTATTTGAAAACTTTTCAAACGTTTCGATTTTTGAACGATTTTAAGCGCGCTTAGAAACTGTAATGCAGCAGCGTAGTATAATTTATAATAATCTTCTCATGTATATTGAAATTGCTACGAAAATATATATAACATACTTTCTAGTTTATTTTGAAATTCTCAAGAAATTATATATATAACGTTCCTCACACGTCGAAATAGTCACGAAATGAAACACATCTTTCCTTATACGTTGAAATTGTTACAAAACGAAATATATTTCATTTTATGTTGAAATTTTCCCGAAATTAAACTCTAAGGTGTTGTTCTCACAGAAAATCACATTTATATTTTAGAGTGTGAAGTTGAATGACACACTTTCTTACCTGTTTGGTGTGATGCCATGCGCTTCATAAGAATAATCTTTAAGTTATTTCACGAGTTTTTTGTCCCTCCTCATGAAGATATCTCTACTGCTAAACCTACTTAGCCGCAACCTAACTCGCACTTCAAAATTCTGTGGAACTTAGAAAAAATTAAATACAACATCTGTTCTCACACTATTCTAGTTTCAGCACAACGTTACGTGACTCTTGTCATGTCACACTTGTCATGTCCCACTCCAAGAAGAAAGGCAATGTTCCACGTGTTCTGAGAATCTTCTCGTACCACACACACGACCAACTCCACATGTTATTTAACGGTAGGCTTTCTCTTGCCTCTGGGCACTGCAGTTCTCACTCAAAACCTTCGTCGGCTGACCTCATCTAGGCAATCAGTCGCGCCAGTCTGCAGTAGCTGTACAAAAAAAGTCTTGCACATTAGAGGTAAAAAAAAGGGTATTGCGTTAGATGTAGGTATAATGAAGCGTCCAGCGTTAGAGGTACTGAAAAGAATCATGTATTTAGAGGTGGTAAAAAAGGTTATGTATTAGGGGTATTGACAAGGGTAATGCATCAGAGGTGCTAAAAAAGGTTGTGTTTTAGAGGTACTGATAAGGGTGATACACCAGAGGTGATAAAAAGGGTAATTTACATATTACATGTAATAAAAAGGGTAGTACATTAAAGGTGCTAGAAATAATTCTGCATTCGAAATACTAAAAAGGATCAAGCATAAGAGGTGCTGATAAGGGCAATACATTAGAGGAGCTAAAAAGAATAATGTATTAGAGGTGACAAAAAGGATCTTGCGTTAGAGATACTGAAAAGGGTAGTGCATTAGCGGTACAAAAAAAGATGCTGCATTAACAGTAATAATGTAATGCGTAATGCGTTGAAAGTATGTACAAAAATTAAAATACTCGCAGTACAGGTATTGCTAATGCTGGAACGAAGAGTATTGGTTTATCCTTTACGGATAAGAAGTCAACCGCAAGTCTGGTGATTCCTACAAATATTTGTACTTTTTTCCACGAGTTTTTCTTTTCTTCGTAGCTCTTCAGCCGTGACCGGGACTAGAGGCAAATTTGTGTCATGGCCATAGAGAATATCCTGAACCGCCTATGCTGTATTCACTCCAAATGCAGAACTCAGTGCATAATTAATATGATTTTCCCTATTTCTGTTACTGGGTCATACGGTCCTCTTTTACGGTCTTTGGGAGAATTGTTCTACTAATTAAACAGTGAGCAATGTGAGGTTGCTACTAGGTTTGAACGCGGCGGCATATTACAGCGTCGTTCTTTTGGCTGCCTGGCTCTCAGCGTGCTTCATTGCATCAGTGTACAGACGGTCTTTGTGAGCTTAAACGTAGAAACTAGAAAAAGAAATTCGTCGCTAAAGGGTTAATTCATTTCCTACCACAAATGCTGTGCTTCACCATTCCCTTACTTTGCTGTATGATTTTCTCGCTCACATAAAACCCTCAACACTCTTCCAGTAGGTTATTATTGCCTGTTCATACCTGTAGTACGTCCATTAGCTTCGTGTAAAAAAAAGCCTTCCAATGGCTAACATTCTCCTAGTCATCCTTCCGCTACTATTACTTTCTACAAATTACTTTGTGAAAGTTCGCTAAAAATCTAGTCCAGTCAGAAGACTTTTAGACCTACATTTGTACTGTTTTGCAAACGCGTGTTGCAATGTTCAGTAGAAAATAACATCATAGCAAAGCCTCTACAAGAAATAGACCTACCAGATTCAGGGCATGAAATTTCAATGCAATAAAAATAATTGATTTAATGATAGAACAAGTTTCACTTGTATCGTTCCACAATTGTTTCATCTTTCTACTAAGAATTTTCAGTAGCCATTATGGATTTAAGTAACAGATTTCCAAACCAGTGTTCAATGGGCTTCACATTCTTCCAACAGAAGCCATCAAATTTATTCATGTGACCTTAATTTACAATCAATGACAAATACGTATCACTGCTGCCAAGTTCCTACTTTAAATGTTACAGAAAATCGAAGTCGATGGTGAAACTGGAACAGCCTTAATGAAGGTTCAGCCTTAACAACGCGATATTTATTGAAATGAACATTAAAACTCTCATTGTGATTAAAAACAATACTCAGATCAGTAACGTGATTATAATAGAACTAGTCAATTCCCGTGGAAATTCCGCGATTTAGATTTCACTAATTTGAAATTATTATAAAGATAAATGTATTGAAGATTTACGATGAATTATTGTGTTTTAAATGAATACTTTTCATTAATATATACAGGACTTCCATTGTGCATCGTATCTAATGATAACGTGGCCCAGATAGTACCCGTTAAAGTTACTCGATTCAAAAGTAAGAAAATTAAGGATCTATGAAAAAAATACATTTTTCAGTTTTACCCGTAGTACCATCAGAATCAAAATATTTTTCTTGAATATATACAGAAATTTCATTTTGTATCTTACATAACGATAAAATGGCTGTGTAAGAGAAGAAAGTTAACACGTTTCCTGCGATTGCCTAGCCGGTGCAAATCTTTACTTTGTACACAATCACTAAAAGACCTGGAAAAAATTACAGAAACTAACCTAAGTGACCCACCGGTGGGTCCCATTGCAGGAAACGTGTTAATAAGGGAACAAATGACGTGTTTTATAGTGACCCGGTGCCTTTGGTATCCACAATACAATGCTTGTAATACATGCATACCCGTTTTGATTTCAGTTCAATAATTTTTCTTCAGTAATAGATAGGAAGTAATGGGACGGACACACACAGATACAGACAGATGGAGATACATAGTCGATTATATGTGTAGATAAGGCTATAGAAACGAGCCGTTTGGCCCATTCCTGAGTTGCTACCAAAGTCCAATGCCTTCTAAAGTGAAGGCATCAATCACGCACGTACACCCCAATCACGTAAGTAATTAAAACTCACTGAGCTTGAGAGTAATCTCGATTCTGAGGTGATTAACTTATGCCTCATGTGTTCTCTGCGAGCTGTGATGTCAGAGCTATCACCTAATTATAAGTGCGATGATTTTCTAATTTCCAGCCCTACGAAATTTCCCAAGTTCAATGCGTGTTAAAATCTATTTATTTTATTAAGTAATGAGCTCAAACAATATTGAATGATGAATTTGATATGTACATGGTTGTAAACATCGCATCTTCTAACTCCATTTCGATATTATGATTGTACTCGGGATTAGCGTTTCATTAACAGTAATCTTCTCGGTCACTCTATATTCATCTACTAGGATGAGTAGTTGTCATCTCTTGGTTCACACCTGTTGCTCATGCACTCTCCATACAAGTAGCACGAGCCTAACGTTGTATTCTTATGGTAATATTAAACATTCATACTTCAACTTTACCATCTAGAACTCCTCTTTCAGAACTTGTAGGTTAGGTCGTGAACCGTGGTGCTCTAGGAACTGGAAATAACTGGATCTTCCTTTCCGTAACACGAAATCACTTGATCACGGGTCCCATCGATTATGTTTCAAGACTACGAATAATAGAATGTCGTTTTGACGATGGTTAGTAACGGAATGGTGCTTTATAGCTGGTTCTCTTGTGATGCTCAAAAAAAGGCTAGATAATGGCACCGATGTTCAGCGTACAGACTCTGCAAACGAATGTGCAGAATGTACGAACTTACGTTCAGAACGTATAAAGATTTACGTATGACTGACACAGCGCCAAGCCTATTATGGTGATCACCAGGGCGAGAAGCATGAAGATTATACATTAAACTGTGGAGGTATTCGCAAAATGGCCTTGTAGAACACGTAAAATCGAAAGGTTGATCCCTTGTAATTCGTGTTTTTTAGTTTTAATACCAAAAGAATAACTACTCGTACTTAATCATTGTACCAAGTTAATGGTTTTTATTCGTCCCACGTCAATTGATTGTGCTATTTTCTTACTATTATTATTTCAACCGTCTCTCATCAGTACTTTCATGTAAATGTACAATCGTCAAAGAAACCATTGATCAATTGCGTAAAAATTTCCTGTGATCCTGAGCATATTCCTAAACACTGAAAGTCACCACCTTTAAAGTTTGTATCAAATGGGTGCAATTTTACTCGAAATGACCTGCTGCATCTGAAAGGTTTTAGGTTGTAATTTTAAGTTGACTTCGAAAACCTGCAAACAGAAATTGAAGGTCATCGAAGAAAACTGGCAAGTTCAAAATGTGAATAATTTGCTGTACCTTTAACAAATGACTACCAAATTCAACAGCCAGTAAAGGCTCCTTTTTGAAGTTATTTATCTACTTTCTGTAGACCAATAAACTGTTGCTCTGACACCCATATACAGGTAAGCTCTGTGCAGTTCCAGGACATAGATAACTACAAGGTCTTCCATTATTACGCCCAATTTGCTGCCAAACTATCAGTATGAAACTGCAGTTTCCTTGAAGGATTTCTGTGAACTCATGACTTGAGGGCTGGCACTAAGTCGTCCAGAGATAAATTGCGGGTTTGAAACCAATAATTCCTTCTCGGAAATTTGAACAATGACAAAAACCGAAGTTTTTTCACGCGTCTAACCGCAGGCGTCAGATTGCAAGCACGACTAACTTTGTTGGCATGGAGAACCACAAACTTTTTTCTTGTTCAGCTTTGTTGTTTTCTTTCTAATGCGCTCCTGAGCCACTACTTCCATTAAACAATCTATATATTAATACGCTTACAACTATCGTACCTGTGCGTCACACCCTTCATTGCAGTATCTATTATACGGTTGGGGTCGGGTCACGTTACATTACGTTACTTTGGGTTGGGAATTTTATGAATGTTAATTTTCTAGGATTGCATCAAAGTTGTTGAATCATATAATCAATGATTGTTAATTTATTCACTACCTGTAAAATCATGCTACTGAACTAATCGCGAATTATTTGTGGGTCCTGCTAGTTCCAATAAAAAAATCACCTACACTTAGCAAGCATTTAAAAAAAATCCCACAACCTGTTCACAACAAAAAATCATAATAGCTGATGAATTTTTTGTGGAACTAGGTTTTTGCATTTTAAATTATTTGAAGAGTTCATTTATTTTAGCCTTGTTACAATCGTAGAGTTGGGGTTAGGAATCCTGGAATTTTGCATAGAAAAGTAACATCTCAAAATTCAAGGTATTTTACTATAACGACATAACTTTTGAATTCAATGCATTCAATGCAAAATAATTTCATGAACGTGAAACATGTTATTGTTTCCGAATGTGCGTCTCCTTAGCATCTACATGATGCAAATGTGAGTCGTGGGTCAGACATATGAAAATCATAGAATAATTATAAGGCTGCTATTCAATAAAATTAATTTGAGTCAATAAAGTTACGAAGGTAATGATAAATAAAGTCAATCAAAATCCCTAGAGTGTAGTAAAAATGTGCAACGCGTGCCTTGGCTAACGGAATTTCAGATGTTGCAAAGCTATCTCCAAACAACGCCTACACAATTTTCATCCCCCGATGAAGTAAAAAAGGAAAAAGGCTCGATAACTTTGGCAGGAAAGAGACTGGTTTGCGGTCGACTGGTCTGCTGCATGTACGCGCCTTCAGACGTATCAAGGAAGTATGCATGTATATAATACCATGTATGCGCACATTGATATAATGACTGCGGTTCATCATTGCATGCACGTATAAGCCCATGAATTGCCTGGCTGCATAGCGTAATTGACTCGCCTTCGTCGAATTGTGTGTCATTCAGCGAGTCACAAAATGTATGTTTTGCCAGTATTAAAGTGATTCAAAATGAACGTTTTTTACGAGTATTAAAGTGATTCAAACTAGCAGTACTATTAGTGATAGTACTACTAGTGTTAGTACAGTAGTAGTAGTAGTAGAGGTAGCAGTAGTAGGATACTTGTCTCGAGGGACTATGGGCAGCACGTTGAAATTTGTATAGAAGTGTCTGGTGACCTGTTGATTGTTATACACGTGTGCACGGCGTCCAAGCGTTACGGGACCCGAAAAGAAACAGGTCTAACTCAAAAAGTTTTCATCGTTAGAAATAAGCATACACGTCTTTGGCAGTGAGGATAAAAACTGATTTCTTTAAATTACAATGTCTATTTTTCCACTCTTCAATTTTTTAACTCTTTCTAATTGTGTATAAGCTTTTTACTACGACTTAAAATTTGGATGTAATGTCAATTTCTTATCGGATCCCGCTCCGATGAGACACCCTGAAGTGTAACTTATACCTGCAAGGCACACGTGAGTGCGTCGCTGACGCTTCGAGTGCTCAGAGGCACGACGGTAACTTGCATATTAGACGAGGTAATTTCAGTGTTTATAGGCATAAAGTTACTCAACTTGCACACGCCACCACAGCGAACTGTCGAACAAAAACCGCACTTACTGTACTCCTTCAAGCTCGTTGTTTTCACACTCTTCATTTTTAGGAACGTCCTTTCAATGCTCGTCATTTTCATCCTTGTCATTTTCATATTTGTCCTTTTCATGCTGGTCATTTTCATGCTGGTCATTTTCATGCTTGTCATTTTCATGCTTGTCATTTTCATGCTTGTCATTTTCATGCTTGTCATTTTCATGCTTGTCATTTTCATGCTTGTCATCTTCATGCTTGTCATTTTCATGCTCGTAATTTTCATACTCGTCATTTTCATGGTCGTCATGTTTATGTTTGTCATTTTCATGCTCGTCATGTTTATGTTTGTCATTTTCATGCTCGTCATGTTCATGTTTGTCATTTTCATGCTCGTCATGTTTATTTTTTGTCATTTTCATTTTTGTCATGTTCATGCTCGTCATGTTCATGCTCGTCATGTTCATGCTCGTCATTTTCATGGTCGTCATGTTCATGTTTGTCATTTTCATGCTCGTCATTTTCACGCTCGTGCATGACTCGACTTCATGCGATTTCAAGCGAATCATGAATCTTATGGGCGCCGCCGTCTTCCAAGGCGTTTATCCAAGCCGTCTCCATTGAATTATTGTCATTACTGGGGAAAATTGCGCTGGCTGTCATGGGGAATGGAACATCAGATGTCACCAGTCATAATGCGCTCTCAGAACTCAGTCCGACTCAATGAATCAAGGACTCTCGAGTAACACAAAGTTCGACGTTCCCAGTAGGAGTCCAGTAAAATAATTTCTTTCAAGTACAAATGAATTGAAAAATTCGATATAGATATTTCTGCCTATTTCTGATAGCCTACACTGAATAAACTTACTGGTTTGCCTCACCTGCATTACATCCATTTTTGCTTGACTGTTTAGAAAATTCCTATTTTTGGTCACTTTCTGTTGCATCAGATAAATTTTTATCCAAACTGTGATTCAGGCTACGGAAATATTATTGAATAATTCACGAGCCTGTTTGTTTTTTGTTTTTGCGATCGCTTTAGGAATTACAAGACAATCCACAACGCGAGAAATGTTGCAGTTTTTATCCCAGTACATCAGGTGTTGTGTTAGTGGAGTGTGATTCTTCAACACGTTTCCTGTGGTTGCCTAGCCGGTGAAAATCTTTACTTTGTACATACAGTCACTATAAAGTTTTGAAAAAGTTACAAAACGTAACCTGAGTGACCCACCGGTGGGTCACTTTGCAGGAAATGTGTTAATGCTCGTCTAGACCAGCCTTACTCCCTGATGTTCTGTACCTGGTGTGCCATGTGCCAGTCAGCACAAGTGTGTCGTGTGCCAGTCAACACAAGTGTGTCGTGTGCCAGTCAACACAAGTGTGTCATGTGCCAGTCAGCGCAAGTGTGTCGTGGGCCAGTCAGCGCAAGTGTGTCGTGTGCCAGTCAGCGCAAGTGTGTCGTGTGCCATTGAGCGTAAGTGTGTCCTGTGCCAGTCAACACAAGCGCATCGTGTGCCTCTGGACATAATTATGCTGTGTGCCTGAGTATCACAAAAATAATCATAATTGTGTACGGCTACAAAATATCATAAAGATCGTATTTTCTGGGAAGCTCTTTCAACTTTACGTTTCCTATCTACGAGAAGCTACCAAATCGTTTGCTGAATGACGCGCAAACTAACGCATACATATTCAAGAGAGTTTCATAACATTAAGTGCATCACTCAGCCGCAGGGTTTGGCCTTCATGAAGCCCGGAAAAACTCAAGGCCTTCAAAAGACCGTGCAGAGTAATTGGTGCAACAGAGATTATTGTATGGTGTCACAAACACTGATTTGATCTCTGTGTTGCGTAGCCTTCAACTTGGCCTTTGATTTGCGGATCTTCGGTGTTGCGTAGCCTTTGTGTTGCATAGTCTCTATGTTGTGTTACCTCTGTAATTCGTAGCGTCTGTGTTGCATAGAATTTGTGAAGCATAGCTTTATTTTGTGTAGCCCTGTGTTGAGTTGCTTCTGTGTTGCGTAGCCTCTGTTGCATAGCCTCTGTTGTGTAGCCTGTGTGTTGCATTCGGCAGCGGTGAAAGCAGTCGTTTCTCAAATTTTCTGATGTAACAAGCTGTCAATGTGGAATGTTCTCATGTGAATTGTTCTAATGAGGAGTGTTCTGCTGCGGAATGTTCTAATGTGAAATATTTTTACTGTCAAATATTTGTAATAATTCTTTTACAATCACTAAATTAACAATGATTTTATTAATATGAAATTGCTTATCAATGAAGGAAATGATATTTTTACCATGTATTACTTTGCAGGGGAACTTAACACGTTTGTTGCGATTGCCTAGCCGGTGCAAATCTTTACTTTGTACACATAATCACTAAAAGACTTGGAAAAAATTACAGAACCTAACCTAAGTGACCCACCGGTGGGTTGCATCGCAACAAACGTGTTAAAGACCACATCGACAGGGAGCGGCAACATAACTTCCTTTTTTCTAATCAAAACGTATTTAAAAAAAGGAACTTATGTTGCCCCTCCCTGTATTAACTCACTACTTATTCGATGCATTTATTATTTGAACAATTATTGCGATGAAAGAAACGCTTCTCTTCGCTATTAACTTGATCAGTGTACGTCAGGGGCTTTACGACGTATGTGCTTTGGAAAAGTAGACATTTCTTACTATAAAAAGAGCAGAAAAATAAAAACGAGCTTACATTATATGTTCTGGATATATTTCATTGAAATAAATATTAAAATCCTTCATCGTCATCTAGAATAATGTTATGAATCGAATGAGGAAGCTAGAGTTTGGTTTTGTAGCCCAAAATAGTTATGCTCAAAATTCCACGTTAGAGTTTCAGCTTGGAGTGATGGTATAACAGAGGCTACACTTAACACGTTGCCTCCGATTGCCTGACTGGTGTAAATCTTCACTTTGTACGCATAGTCACTAGAAGGATCTGAAAAAATTACAGAACCTAACCTCAGTGGTACACATACGTACCACTTCGGAGTCAACGTGTTAAAGAGATAAGAGTTCAACACTAAAATCAGCACTAAGGTTCAGCAGCCGAACTCGTTAGTTGGGTTTGATGTTTGAACAGGGTGCAGCAACATAACTTCCTTTTTTCAAAACGCTTTGGTTTGAATATAATATATAACTCTATGCAGTTCATTAGTTTCATAAAGACCTGATTGCATTTAAGGTACCCATCATGGAAGTGGCAGGAGAGTGGCAGCTTCGAGTGGACGGGCGCGCGCGTCTCGATGGCAATTTGGTTTTCTCTCAGGTAGCAAACCTCACCTACTCCCCCAACTTCCTGACCATCCTCATCCAACCCTCAAGACCTGTCTACAACGCTGGACAGACAGGTGAGTCAGTACATCCAACGTTTGACTATGTGTTACTGCAGTCAGCTATGACCATGCTGTGTTACTGCAGTCAGCTATGACCATGCTGTGTTACTGCAGTCAGCTATGACTATGCTGTGTTACTGCAGTCAGCTATGACTATGCTGTGTTACTGCAGTCAGCTATGACCATGCTGTGTTACTGCAGTCAGCTATGACCATGCTGTGTTACTGCAGTCAGCTATGACTATGCTGTGTTACTGCAGTCAGCTATGACCATGCTGTGTTACTGCAGTCAGCTATGACCATGCTGTGTTACTGCAGTCAGCTATGACTATGCTGTGTTACTGCAGTCAGCTATGACTATCCTGTGTTACTGGAGTCAGCTATGACCATGCTGTGTTACTGCAGTCAGCTATGACCATGCTGTGTTACTGCAGTCAGCTATGACCATGCTGTGTTACTGTCACCAACTGTGACTATCCTGTGTTACTGCCGTCAACTGTGACCATGCTGTGTTACTGCCGTCAACTGTGACTATGCTGTGTTACTGCCGTCAACTGTGACCATGCTGTGTTACTACAGTCAACTGTGACTATGCTGTGTTACTGCCGTCAACTGTGACCATGCTGTGTTACTGCAGTCAACTGTGACTATGCTGTGTTACTGCCGTCAGCTGTGACCATGCTGTGTTACTGCCGTCAGCTGTGACCATGCTGTGTTACTGCAGTCAACTGTGACTATGCTGTGTTACTGCAGTCAACAGTGACTATGCTGTAAACTAGGAAAAATGGTGTAGATTTGGAAATAATTGGCAAGAATCAAAAGCACTACATAGGCCCTATAGTGGGTATAACCAATGAAATCGGAATTTAAAAATGCATTGAGTTTGAATACACCCTCATTTAGAGGAAAACGAATATTAAACACAAAATTACGCGACAAAAATATTCATATCCGAGAACAATCTTTGATATATACGGTTATACGTAGAGCTTTAATCTCCAAGTCTCAAAAACAAGAACTGGAGACTTTGAAGGAGATGTAAATGAGAGAGACAGCGTAGTATAATGAATAACTCAAAAGTATATTGGTGCTTAACTTAGTATTAATGTTACGTCGAAGGAACTTCAGATTAATTTTGAAACTTTCCTGCGTATTCTCGGTATAGTCCTGAGAGATTGTGTTTTCCAAATGTAGCGTACAGTTCATAAAAAATGTTTGCCCAAGTTTAATGAGCGTGTAGATTTGCATTACATTTTAATCTTCAGAGAAGTGACGTAAATGAAGAAATGCTGCACATTGACCTTCTTGGTACGAGACGCTTCAACTATTCTTCAATCTCAACTAAATATCAACAATATTCTGGCTAATCAATTTATTTTTTATGGAGCTCACAAAATCCTATAAACGTAGACCCCGATGATTGTAATCTATTTGTGCTTTACGTGTTCCTTAATACCAAATCAGAATCACCATTTCGTGTTTTCAGTTCGATTCCGCGCTATTCTGCTTACGAGAGACCTGAAGCCCTACGACGAACCTGTCGACGTCTTCGTACTGGTGAGCAGCATCGTTATTTTTAGTAATATTTATTTGCATGCTAATGCACATATTCAGATCGATGCTTCTCTACAACGATCTCTGAACTTGAAACAGAAGCCCTTAGTGAAGCCGACTTCAAAATCCGCAATTGAGAAAACTGATTCTTATCAAGTAATAAATGAATACGAAGTATTTCTTGATAACGTTAATGCATTCTACATATTGTAAAGAAAGATTTGCGTATGAAAATTTTAAATAAAAACTAGAATGAATTCAATCGTGGTTCATAAAAGCCCTACACTATTACAAGGTTCACAATGACATAAATGCCGCTGTGACGACGATGCGTGATCATGTGCTTCATCATGTAGATACGCTCGGAACGCTTGAACACTTGCTCTCAAGAACTTAGCGTATAAAGGTACAACTAAGCCTCCTCCTCATAGCTCTGTTTATACGTGTATAATTTTTGTTTACGTTATCATGGTGTAAAACACTAACTAGTGATTTGTGTGTTAGAGCTCTAGAAAGTCGATGGCCCTCTTGATAGCTCTATTGCCCTCATAAATGTCTAGTTTTGCAGCGATTCATGCACTAAAATATATGTACACGAGTACTGAAGAATCATCGCTTTAAAAAGTTGAAACTCTACGTATGCACAAATTCAGTCACATTAGGAAACCTAACCTGATCGTCTGAGTATTTCGACCTGTAGCTTCTTATCCATGGTTTCTTTAACATCAAGCTTACTGAGCTTGCTGAGCTGCAAGGCGCTATGATCTGTGCAAGTATGGAACGCACAAGCCTGAACACATCCTCTACTTTAGCAGATTTTATATGAAATTAATCCTGTTATGAGTCATATTTTGTTCTGATAATGTTGAAATTCCAATAAATTTGACACTTTAAACGGTCTAGTGCTACAAATTATACTTTTTCCGTAAAACTAAACTCGCCATTCAAGGTTTTCCAAATAATCAATTGATGATAAAGTTAGGTTTTTAGTTTCTAGTATCAATACAATAAGCAGTATCCATACAAATTTTTACGTAATATTGGATCCTGTTGCTTTACAGGACCCTAACGGGCGCATAATGCGTCGGTGGCCTTCCATCCAAACCGGACACGGTGAGATCGCAGCTTCCACACCGCCTCGTGTGTGTGACCCTGTTCTGTATATACTTTTTTTTTATACTAAAGTGCCGTAATTTTTATACTTTAGAGCCTAATCTTCGCTCTTTTAACAAGCAAAATCTTTGTTCGTGAATGAAATATCTGTCAGCGAGGAAGATCCCTATTAACGACCAAAACCTTTATTCACAAGTAAACTTTTAATTAACGAGCAAAATCTTCGTTTACATGCACAAGTCGCGGTATGTAAAAAGTATAAAAATATTGTATTGAAGTAAAAAACAACTTTAAGTTATTAGAAACTGACTTAATTCATTGGCTCATGAACTTGCATGGTTCGATATACTCTGCATGAGATGTATGTACTATGTCACAAGTATTTATAAGTATTTCTATGATCTGTAGGGCGTCATAGTTTGGTTGTTCAGTAGCTAAAAGTAGAGAACTTATAGACTTATTTTGTCTTTTGTCTACTGTATATAGTGTATGGGTAGATGTACTCGTCTACTGCCTATCGCTTTAGCCCTTCGAACTGCTTGTTAATATCAGCCCATTAGACTGCTATTAATGTCGAGTATATCCTAAGACTGATCATAAAAGGACCAATATTAGAGGAAGTGCATTCGTCTAGTCTAATTAATAGTCAAATTCTATCAATAAATGAGTGAAAGAGTTATTTTTTCAGGACATTAAAAATGAAGAAACTAGTTTACTATCAATATTAATAAAAACACTTCACTAAAGCATCAAGCCCACACTGACAGCAAGCGCTCTCAAAGCTCTCAGTAGGTTTTCATTAGCTTCAACTGGAACTAAAGACACAAATGTTCCTTCTGCCGTCGACTCTCTCATCAACTTCCAAGTTTCTTTTCTAATTAAAGTTGCAACACCTGCCCTCCCAACGCAGACAGCTGTTGAGCCATTCACAAGGCACTGAATTACTGGCGTACCTTTCTTAAATGACATGTTTTGCTGCACAACAGATCTAGGGTACGGTGTGTCGAGCTTCTGAATTAATGTTTTTATTTAGTTTCACTTTAAATGTTCTTCAGATTAATCAATATCGACCTGCCCAAATGGAAACCTGAATAAAATGTATTGAACTTGTGGATTGAAAATACTTTGCATTCTCGAGTATGATTCTCACGAAAGGTGGCTACTGATACCGACTGCCAGCCTGAGAGTAAAGAATCGAATATTATTGAGAATTAAATACATAGTCTGCTTGCACAGCGACTGAGTTGGTCGTTCTTGAGCTTCATGCACAGAGAGTGGGCATTATTAATGTTTAGGATCATCATTATAGTTTTGATATCTTTTTGTTAAACTTTTTACCATTGTAAAACTTCAAACAAACTGTTCCAAGGTAGAAGATGCTGGTAAGTTTCGCAAAGCCAGCATAATTTGACAACAGAGCTTTGGAAATGATGCAGTGAAAAGCCTGGTCCGAATAATTGATATCGGAACAACTAACTCAATCCTTATTTGTTGCAGGAAAATGTTGTATTGGTGTGTACTCAGTGTTATTTGAAATGTTGTAGTACTGTGTATACAGTGTTGTTTATGATACTGTGGTGCTAACCTTCTGTTCTATTTACATGATATGCTACCCGAAAGCGACGGCATGGAATTTGAGTAACAATCCAAGAATGGACCAAACGGCTCGTTTCTATTGTTGTATTTAATTCTAAAGAAATTGTTTTTCCTGGCAACCTTGTGGATGAACTTGTGCATAACTTACACCACCAGGTGTGGTGACCCTGTTCTTCGACTTGCCTCTGTACCCCCTGTTAGGGAAGTGGCGTATCAGAGTGCGGGCACTTGCACAGATGGAGGACAAGATCTTCATTGTGGAACAATACTTCAAGCACAGATTTGAGGTAAGAACGGATAAATACATCAGAAATGAACCACTCTCGCTCTAATACATCATTCGGTACATCTATTCACATCAGGTTTTAAATTCTTAACGCAACATCATAAGACGAGTGATGTTATCATCAAATGTTTCCGTTTTCTCTAATACAAAATGAAGTAGAGCCTCATATAAGATAGGTTAAAAATACTATTGGTTGCAGTTTCACACGTAGTGTGTTGGATTCCACACTATGTTGTTGATTGTGCCTTTTAAATTTTATTATTCATGCACATTTATGTTCATAAACCTAAACAAATCATTGTTGTTCTTGAAGTACATTGGAAGAAATTCAGCTATGTCCGATACTCAAAATGTTACGTTCAAAAGTTAGATGAAGTCAAATGAAAGACGAGTACAAATGTGTGATATTTTACGAACTGTCTTGTAATGTCGGAAAATTACTTGATCCTTATAGGGTTTATTTTCGTCAGGTATTCGTCCGTCTCCCGCAAACAGTAAAGTTAACGGACCAGTACTTGGAAGGTGTAGTGGTCGGTAACATGTCGAACTGGAGACATGTGTACGGTAACTGCACCTTGCAGCTGCAGTCTGCCTATCATGAGAAGAACACTCTTCCTAATGACACCGAGTTCTCCGAAGTGTTCACAGAGTTCGTGTACGATGTGAGTAGTACACGAGAATATCTCTAAGAACAATAAAACACCAGTGTACGTTTTTTTTATCTTTCTTCTGTAGTAATCAGTAGGATACAAATATGTGACTTGTAGCACGAGAATATAGTAGCACCAATTACTTTATTGAGTTAAGGTATTGCTTACCCAATATAAGAAAGAGAACTGTGCACCATACGTTTTCGTGTTTATAGAACCAGATATATATGTCTGATAATTTAAAGCCATACGTGGCATGACCCATTAGTATTGAAAGGCATTGCTTCAATCGTATTTTGAAGATCTTTGCAATTCTAAGCTGTGTTTTTTGCAGTTACTGCGGCATTTTGAACGGCCTTCACTATTCCTTCTCCTTTTTGTCTGCAGTTCCAAGGCGTTCTTCCTTTCCAATTCGACATCAGTGACATCGCAGGAGCTTCTGCAAGCCAGGACCGCGACCTGAGTCTGAGGGTGGTGGCTGATGTGGGTGACGTGTATGGCTGGAGGATCATCCGTGGCTGGGCGATAGCCAGGGTCGTGCATGACACGGCAATCGTGAAAATTTTGGGAGATCAACCTCTCATTTTCAGGCCTGGGATGCCCATCACAATACATGTGAGTGGCTGCATATTGTCGACAAAACTCCGAATGAGTCACTTAACCTCAACGAAGAACCAATTTCTTATGAAATTCTTCAGGAATTTTAATGGTCAATGAGACTGAGTTACTGTTTTATTTCGTAAACTCGTTTTTTAATTTGATTGTTTGAAGAGAAAAATGCGGAAATATTTACAATACTAGAGAATTATTGTCGAATTAAACTTTACTCAGTGCATATGTATACAGTATATTTCACACTGTGATGTGATCAAGGAAATATCCGAAAAAGTTAAACAAGTGGAAAAACAAATGATAAAGCTCGCAAACTCGGTGTTTTACCTTCTAAATATTCTGCTTCTGTTGCTATGATCATCGCATAACTCACGAATGAATTTAACGATTTTTCGGACGAACTTTGCGTACTTCAGCCACGTGGTAGTCAGTTTTGTATGTAGGTCTCGAGAACACTTGTCTTTTTCAACAATTTTACGATCATTTTAGAAATGCTAAGACCACTTAATAAGTAGGTGTGTGACTCGTGTCTCTGAGCTCATTTTTGGTGGTTGAAGTATTTTTCACCACACGTCTTACCAACTTCTTGAAGGAGTTGTCTTTGTTCAATTTGTGTTTATGAGGTGAAAAGTTTTGAAAAGTATTATTTCGAATTAAACAAAATGTGATGATATCTATGAACAAGGCACTAGGATGCAAGTTTTGCAAAATGAATTTAGAATCGATTATGGCAGGGCTTGTGCAGTAGAGTGCAAAACTAAATTATATCGAAAAGCTTCATTTTGAGAAAGTTCCTTTCGGACTCATATGCTCAGTTAAGACGCTCTGTATCACTCCTTTAATAAGTATACAAATGGCAATCGTCAAAACTAATGGCGATCGTAGCACCATTAGTTTTGATATTATACTAAGCACTTGTAGGGAGACTGCATTTTCAGTACAGAGGATAATACTTTTAATTGATATGTTGCATGCTTCATACTACTTGCAATTTCTTTTTCTCTAAAAATTCTCATTTGTGCAGGCATTTGCTTCGTATTCAGACGAACATCCTTTCGATGAAGACGAACTCGAAGACGCAAAGATGACGATGACTATGTCTGTCACCGGTGCAGCTAGTAAAGTAAGTTTTAGTTAACCCTAAATTCCTCAAGCAACCATGGTTACTTTGGCTTCCGTTTTTAACCTGTTGTACTCAGTCACTGCAGCAACCTTAATCAACAATAAATGTTGATTCTGGTATCGTTAGTAATGATGAATCATGGAATAATAACAATTTCCAGGCATAACGCATAAAACTCATTTTTGAATATAGTATTCAAAGAACATTTACTAGATAAAATGGATCCGATGCCCATTAAAATTCAAATGAAACTAAATGAATTATCGTAAAGATAATTTCTCTGTAGATTCTCCTCAGTTGTGAAATTTTATTACTTTAAATTCATTTCTACACTTATAATAAAAGTAAAAAGCATTTGTAAATTTGTGCTTTTTCTAATACGGATCTCTCATACGGAAAAGTTCTACACTCTGAATACATCCACTTTTAATATACTGCAAAGACGAACCCTACATTATTATAATATAAAAGAATCATTGTATTATACCCATCATAGTAAATTTTGAGTGAACGGTGTGAATTAGGAATCACTCGTGCAAAAATAAATTCCTATTCATGATAACCCCAGACTAGGTCAACTCCAGCTTTCAGGATCATTTGCAGATTTCTTATTCTTTATCACGTATTTTCTATTTAGAATTACTGACTGCTCGAGTACAATCTTGAATAACGATTAGTTTTCATATACTTTACTCGATCCCATATTCCCTGTGTTCGTTTGTACTCTCTCTTTTGGTTAGTATCATGTGTCATATTTTGTTTTCAACTTTAGCAAACACATCATGCACTTCTTAACCTCATGTATTTTTTGCCTTGTATGCGAAGGGTCTGAAATATACATCTCTGAAAAGTTTGATGGTACACAAAGAAGGGTGAAAATTAGGGTGGAAGTCTGTAATATTGCCAAGTTTAACTAGTTGTAAGGTGGGGTAGTGATCAGTAAAGTAAAGTAACACTTTATGTAACATCTTCCACGACAGATCTTCCATGTGCAAGGAATAAATCCCATAAGAATCTGTAAAAATTTCAGTTATAAATTTCAATTTTATGTTTAGAAATAACGAATATAGTCTAAGGTAAATTTAAAAAACAAATGTAGTCGCCTACTATTTTGCTTAGCGCTCTCATATTCATATATTCTCTATAAAAAATATTTGTTGACAATGCATATGGAATGAAGCAATACGGTTCAATCAGTAAAAGAATAAATAAAATGATAAAATGAAAGCTTCACGTGTTGTCAGATAATATAGTCTGAACTCCCAGAACATAGACCTCACAGGTGTCGGCAGTCACGGTTCATTGACCATCAATCAAATTTACTAGAACTTACACGATATTTTCTTCGAAAATCTGATAACTCGCTCATGGAACACTTTGAAAAAGATCCCTTCACTTTCAAAGCAAATCATTTTAAGTGCTGTAAACTATGTTTAGTGTTCACTTTAACTATGATAAGTTTTCCCTTTAACGAATTCGATCTTCCCTGTAAGGTGGAGAGCGTTGAATTCTACGGAGAAGATCTGATTGAACAAAGAGTTGTAAGGGCTGTCTTCGACGTGCCCAACATGACTGAAGCTCTTCAAATAGATGTGCAGTGAGTACAGTGCTCATATTCACTTAACACGTTCGCTGCCGCTTAAAATTTAGAGTATACAACATGAAACCGCTTGAGAGTATTAAAAATGTCACCGACTGGAGTTTGTTGATGAAATATTTCACTTGCATGTTATAGAACACAATATAACGTTATTCGGGATTTTCAAATGCCAATGTACTTTTTTGATGTTGTCTCAAGAGTGTGAAAGTCTTTAGCCGCATTCCCTATGCCAATAGAATTTTCGCAAAGCTTATATTTAATACAAACTGGAGTTCAGGATTATCTCTGAACCTGCAAAATTTGAGCGTTTTTGCAATTTTCTGCTCAACAGATTCACCAGCACCAGCGGACTTCTTGCAGCCGCTACAGCTCTGGGCACCAAATATCACTCTCCAGATGATTTTTATCTGCAGGTACAGAAGTCCGTTACTGAATATCTGCACTTTATGCCTTGAGAATTTTTGCAAGTAATGCCGCTAATGTGATTCAGTTATCAAGAAATATGCGGAATGAAGTTTTACACCAGAATATTGAATAGCGTTAAATTATACGGAAAACTAGCGAGTCCTCATACTTCAAAATTCTTGCGTTTTTTTAAATGTCAACGTTTTCTAAAGAAAAAAAATTAAGGTGAAATAGTTATCATTAATAAACATTTAGCTCTGTAATTTACTTATTTATATAATTTATTTATTCATATACTTACATCATATCGTTTTTACTTTATGTTCGAATGCATATCAATGTCGTTTTTCTCTTTGTTCTTATAACGAATGCTTCAACTCTCCGATTTTTGACCCTCGCGAATTTCGTATCAAGTGTTTCACGTACTCTTTGCCATTGCTTTGTTTCCAGTAAAAAGGATGCTTTAAATTCCTTCAAATTCTCTTTTCTACGGTAAATGAATCCTATTTTTCTTGTCTCCCAGGTCGAAACTTCCAACGAAGACACGTCACCCGGAGACTTCTTGACGCTGCATGTCAGAAACAACTTCAGGACGGACTACATCAATTATATTGTGAGCTCTGTGCAGAATTTAGGTTCTATCTTTTCAGACTCTCAGTATAAAGTGCATTTGTCTTTCAGACCATAAACTTCTAATTCCTAATTTTAAGTTTTCCCTGAAGGAATACAATTCTGTAATTGAAATGACAACTACTTTTATTTGATTGTATAACTGCACATACTCGTACCACGCATTATTTCCATTCACAAGAAATGAATCATCAATTTAATCCTTTTCTATCTCTCGCTTAAAACTTCGTTATTTCTTGATTATTATTTTATGTACGAGACTCGTCTCCTTGCATTACTTGCTGCATACACCACACACATACACCCATGCATACACCACACACATACACCCATCCATATACCACAACAGAATTATTGAATTACCAGAATTTAGGCTTCCTTGCATCACCAATGCCACATGATTGTTTCAAAAAGCGACTGCTGAGTCTGACTGACATTTTTAACGGTTACTCGAGCTCTATATCAAACAAAGAAGATACAAATAAGTATATTTCGTTCCAGATAACTGGCGGTAATGTGGCTCTACACTCAGACCGACAAGCGGTTCTTGACCCCGGCCTGCCCACCGTCACCACCTTCTCTGTCACCGCCTCCACAGAGGTTTGTTGGGGCATGTCGATGCTGTAGTCATTTTGAAATTAGAAATCGTTTAATCGGATCATGATACCTGGTAATAACACTTTATTGCAATGCTGCGAAAAATAACGAGAGGTTGCTGAAGCGGTAGCTATAGTCTTTCTCTCGGTCCAACGTTAACTCATTTTGAAATTGAGAATAATTTTTTGTACTCATAATATCTCGTTATAATAATTTGTTATATTGCAAATTATTGAAGTTAATTAGCAACGTAATCATAAAATTTATGATTTTTACTTGAGTTCAAGTGCTAAAGCTTGACTAATAAATTTTTGTATTCAGTATTCTATCTATTTTGAGCTAAGATATCACTGATGAAGTGAAAAATTCAGAAAACTCATTATTTTTTAACAAAAAGTCTCTACGCACAAGCTACATGTAGAAGGCTATCCACAGAAACAATCATCAATATTTAAATTCTTTTTCACTGCGTTCTTGTATTTTTCAAACAATGAAACACAAGAACCACATTCCGAAGAAATTACGAACATTAGCCTTAGCCTATATATACAGGTAGCAGCTCGTTCAAAATCATCGCTGACTAGCAAGCAAACAAACACAAAGACAGAGCGGGCTAACCAAAAAAGGACCCGAAAGAAGATAAAATATCATAACTTAATTTAACGAAGACGTTGTACATGTTTGTGCGACCAGATGGCTCCAATTGCTCGGGTGCTCGTCTGGGCCGTGACTGTTGAGGGACAACTGGTGTCTCATGCCATCGCCATTCCTGTGAACCCACTCGGTGGTCATGAGGTGGGTCTGAGTCAAAATAATGTAGACACTTTTGTGTTGCTCGTTGTAAATACCTGCTGTGTACGAGGTAGGTCTGATTGAGTAGTGAAAGTCTTTGGACTATTTTGCTGCAATTCAGAAAGCCATGTAACAAATCTTTCCATGCATCAAATGGGTGCACATGCTTAAGTTGTTTTACAGCAGGGATTGCCTGAATGGGGTGCATGAACCCTCAGGGAGTGCAATAGTATATTCCAAAGAATAGACGTTTCTCATTGCTATATTTCAATATAAACTTGATCTGTTAAGAAGCAGTGTTATGTGTATAATAGTACAAAATCACATTTTGTATTCAATTTTGGGTTCAGATAGTGTCTCGAAAAGTTGGGCGTTCGTGGGGAGATGAAGTAAGGAAGCCCTTGTATTTAAAGGAAAATAAACCTCAGTGGGCATAATTTTGACCTCAGAGAAGATTCTGTGTTCCGGGAGCAATATTTCTACAACTTTCAGCAAGAAATGAGCCTCGTAGAGTAATCATTAAATGAGTGGTACTGCACAACACTCGGTGAAAACGATGAAGCAACGATCGCTAATTCAAAGCTGACTCAATACGGTTAGTGATTCCCCTGGTGTAATCAAATAAGCATCTCGAAATTCAGGGTGTCCATAAAGTCTCTTATATAATAAAAGTCTCTCATGAAATCCCAACAGCACCTCTTTCACGAAGAGGATCCCTGAAATACACAAATGCAAAATGTGATTAAACACTTTAATAAACACTGAATACATTAGATCAAATCTGAATAAATATCTTATCAATTGCATTGTAATAAATTTGTAAAATGGTAAAAAGACTTTATGAACACCCTGTATGTCTCGTAATCTCTATGGTGAAAAGTACGATATTTTTGCATAGATAAATATATTTTTGCTAGAAAGACCCCAACAACCTACTAGCCTAATGACCACGGCTAACCAATCCCATTATATAATATCCAACTATATAATAATACACAGTTTGTTGCTTGCTTGCTTGTTTGCTTGGTCCGTCTTTCAGTCACGCTCTTAAGGATTTAGATAGGAGGAATTCGTCTACTGAATAACAAGATGAAATACCATGAAATTTCATCCCTAAATTATGATGGCAAATATAGTTTCTGGAATATATACTCGAAAGTCAAAATACTGCATCAGAATTTTTGATCCTGTCCTACATAAACTATATCGCATATTTTTCCAGCTGAATTTCTTCGTTGCAATTGAAATTTCGCGCGGAGTAGAGGCCAAATATTCGAAGTAGAGGCCCCTGGTTGGGTCACTGCAGGTAGTCACGATGCGGAACCCAGTGCTGCGTCATTACAATTTTTTGTTCCCTTGCAAGATGTGGGAAACATCTGTTTAAAAGGTAGCATAGATACAGTCTTCTTCTACTTAATGACTGCATGTTTCTACTTTAAACAATGCTATTGGACCAGCACCTTTACATCGACTGCCTCATAGGACGGACACACCATGAGTCTATAAAAAACCGCTTCGTTTTGAAAAGTAGCTCGGTATTATTTGATTTGATAATATCCCTCTTTTGAGTGTGGTACATAAATTGCTGTATCTTTGATTGAGTTTTTGATCCTGCCGTGCATAAGCTACTTCACATATATTTTGCCACGTAGCCAGGAAGTGCCAGGAGCTGCGCTTGCTCTTCTGACTTAGCAATTTGCTGGAAGGAGGCTTTCCTCATCAAGAAGTCATCAATTATCTACGGGCAGCCCAAAATAATAAATAGAATATAACTTTTCTCAATGGCAAGATGTTCCTGAACGGCCTTAATGTTGTAGAACGGGGATATGCCGTATCATCTGCAAGTATGTTTTCAGATGCAAATTTAATTTGAAAAATTAATTAGAACTGTGGAAGAAACACCAGAAGGAAGGAAACGCAGACTAGCACGCAAGAAGAAAAGAAGGCAAAGATCGCAGCAAAGTACCAGTGATACGGCCAATGTTCGAGCCATGGATGCTAAAAGTTCAAGAAGAGAGCTTTTTCTCAAAAACTTACCAAAAATGCTAAGTAAGGATGGACCGTAATCGTGAAAGAAAGCGTCTAAAGAGGTAAACTCCGTCGAAAAAAGCAGTGAAGAGAGAAAAAAGATGGATAGTGCAAGAAAAGCTGAAGCACGCATTGTGATGTCATAGGAAGAAATAGAAAAAAAGAAATTAGAAAGGAAAAGATTTGCAGTACAGACAGCCACCATGTTGGAAGAAGACTTGAATGAAAGCAAAAGAATTGAAAGAGAAAGGTTTGTGGAAATGACAGCTAACATGTCGCAAGAAGACTTGCGCGAAAGGAGAAGAATTTAAATTGTTGTAATTGTTGTTCATCGGCGAGCACCACTGAAGTATTATCACGGAATCCCTGCCGTCATTTTTGACAGCTCTGTACACTAGTAATTTATCATTTCTACCTTCTTATGTGCCTAATTTCTCTAGGCGCTTATGAGGTTTGGTTGCGTTCAGTTGTTGCGGTTAAATACAATAGACTGGTGAGGAAAAACTGGCGATAGGTCGTAATGTTTCTTAGCACTTGATTGAATCTCTTTATTCCGAATTCATGGATGCTACAAGGAACTTTACGTGGAGGAAAGCCGCTTCTAAACATCAATGACTTCAGTCTGTAAAATTAAGTTCCTGGAAACAGCGGCAAATAAAAACCGTTGTGACATGAACCATAATTTCTGTCTCATTTAGCACAGTTTTACTTTTAGCACAGTTTTACTTTTAGCACACCACTGATTTCTTTTGAAAATATGTATAATTATACACCAGTTTTGATCTATTATATATTTTGTTGACCTGTATGAAATTTGTCCACATCGAATTAATATATGCACGAGCAACTTAATCTTTGGAACCGTTGGCAGATTTTTTCTGTTTTACTTTACTTTCTCATCGTACGAAATTTTTACATGACTGACATCTCCTCTCCTAGTCTGCTACCGCAAGTTTGCAGCGCTGAATATAATTTTGTACATTGTTTAGGTATTCTTGTGTATGTATTTATGCCATCATCTATCGTACGAGAGGTAAGCACATCATTCAAGTCACTAACAGCATGAGTTTTGTACTCAAATGTTGTTCTTATCTCTCCTCTTTCTAATTTTTTCCATCTTCCAAGCTCAAAAGGTACAACGAGGTAGAATTTTGCATTACTTCGCTGATATCGTGACTTGTATCAGGTTAATATTTGTTTTTACATTTTACCCTTGACCTTTGTCAGGTCGGCATTCGCTGGAACGACCACAAAGATCACAGCGGAGGATCTTCGGAGCTGAAGATGCTCGGTGAAAAAGGTTCCTTCTTCGGTGTGTCTGCGTTGTGGGAAGAAACGAATTTCATGAACGCAGGGCACGATTTGGACAAAGCTCGTGTGCTCAACCACATGATGGGACTTGGTGAAGATATCAGGATCTCTAAAGAGTCAACCGAAGTTTACTTATCGGTCAAAAAGCCCAGCAATCACCGAATTCGTGATGACTACGATTACGCTGACATAGCAAAGCCTCATATACGACGCGCAGCTACCAGGTAAGACAAGCAATTTTGCGTTTCTAGTATAAAGTCTGGTTAGCAGTTGAATGGGATATTTTTCCTGCATTTATAGTACTGGTACTACGTGACATTACGGTTGTTGATAAACATTACTGTTGTTGGTACTGAACACAACCTGTGGTACAATACAAATGTTATTGTAGCAATGTTGTTATTCAATAACACTTCTGTTGTTTATATCAAACTTCTTTAATTCGTGCAATTAAAATTCACTATTTTTAATAAAATTCGATTATTTGTTTATGTAAAAAAAAAAGTCGCCAAATAAAATTGCCTGAGACCGACAACATATTTTTTTTATGTATGCAGAGTGATAAAACGGCAAAACTTAACTATAAAATATTTAAAAAGTGCATTAGTGTATATTACTAATGGAAAATTTAGAGATAATTTCAGAGGTGACTGGACTCTTTCTGTGGGTGAAATTTGTAAATTTATTTCACCGTGTATTTTGATGTGACATCTGGATAAAACCAAGCAATTTTTTCAAGCATTCCAGAACAGTTCTTCTTACTACGACAAGAAACAACGGGGCATCCATTACTTAAACACTAAGACTTGTTCAGCGAGAGTCAGTTAACTCTACAATTTAAGTAATTGCTATCACTCAGCGAGGATAGCAAAATTTTTGATAAGGCATTACTGCTGTATGTCAGCACCACAATTATGAACTTGTACTGTATTCTCAATGCATATTCTAGGGCACGAGACGGTTCAGGCTCAACGGTTGAATTTTTTGCAACTTCGTTGGGCGGCCCCGACACTGCATCAACCTTCGCTTTCGCTGACCTCGTGTTACTCACTGACACATCTGTGTACTACCAACAGAGCCGTACTACAGGCATGTGTAAACTGCTATTTGTTATTACAGTGAAGCGTAGTATAGACATGTGTAAACTGTTAGTTCTTGTTACAGTTAAGCGTAATATAGACACGTGTAAACAGCCAGTTGTTATTACAAGTAGGCGTAAGATAGACATGTGTAAACTGCTAGTTCTTGTTACAGTTAAGCGTATAATATAGATATGTACAAACTGCTAGTTCTTGTTACAGTTTGGCGTAATATACACATGCGTAAACTGCCAGTAGTTATTACAGTTCAGCGCAATGCACACAAGTACAAACTGCAAGTTGTTATTACAGATTGAGTAGCAACCCAAGAATAGACCAAACGGCTCGTTCTTGTTGTCATATTCTAACTAGTAACTGAAATGTCTGTGCGTTACTAAGGTGTATGTGAGTGATTGATTCCTTTACTTCAAACGACATGGAACTTGGATAACAACCCAAGAATAGGTCAAACTGCCTCAAAACTAAATTAAAGCAACTATTTTTTCGTCATCTAACAAAGGGAGACTATTTATTCAGTAAGAAATTTAACTTACTTATTCAATACTTTGAAATGTTCATTCAGCAATAATTCCTAATCTGTAGTTAGTATTTTTAATTTCAATATTTTGGGGTATATATAGCCTGTGATGATGTCCAAACACCTGTAACCTGTAGCGATGTGTGCGTGTGTGTGTGTGCGTGTGTGTAGTCTTAATGAGGATAGTATAGCT
This sequence comes from Trinorchestia longiramus, assembly GCA_006783055.1. Classification (NCBI taxonomy): domain Eukaryota; kingdom Metazoa; phylum Arthropoda; class Malacostraca; order Amphipoda; family Talitridae; genus Trinorchestia; species Trinorchestia longiramus. Next base: position 130,470 of record VCRD01001130.1, read on the forward strand.
GTATTCAAGACGGGTGCACAATATTCAAAGTGATTACAAGCTCTCTGTAGTAAATATTTATTCCAACAGTCAATTCAAACAATTCATTAAGTCTTTTTGCATTTTGAAGTAGTGCAAAACAATTGAAATAATTCAAAACTGTTCTGAACTCTAAAGCTAGACATTTTCACTGTTAAAACCATTCAGTAGTTGTTAATTATTCTTGCCCGAAGGAACTGAGTTGCCAAAGAAATAGCTTCTTCTTATTTTTTCACGTTTATTGGAGCTTCGGAGACGAGTCCATTCAGCTCCATGCCTTCAGGGATGTTTATAGTTACTCTGAAGTTCTGCACCCAGGCTGAAAGAAGTTACAGGAAGTTTATTTTGCGTGGCTCCACTCGAAGAATCTATTCACTTATCTGAAATGTTGCAATTTTTATGACATTTAATATGGTTTTAATTTTAAAGGAAGCGCTTCGATATTTGTTCGGATCGTTCCGTTTACCAAGTGTGTCGGAATTGTCCGTAGATGCGGCGGAGTGTGACGAAAATTTGCTGAGCTGTTTGACAGGAGGTTGCTACGTTGCATCCGGCCGCTGCAACGGACAATATGAGTGCCCTGACAGATCCGACGAAGCTGGCTGTGAGTTATAAAGCTTTCTTTAATTGTTTAACGAGTTGCTGTTTGGCTATAACAGTTGTAATAACGAAAGCAAAACTATCCATCACAATCATTGTTAATTTGTTTCTCAATAATAAGAGATATGCACCACGAAGTAGCTGAAAGATAGAATAAACACATGTAAATGAAGTCACCAGCAAAGCGCTCCAGCTCTCTATCTGAAATGACAAAGAAAAATAAATCACTGCAAGGAAGAGCGTACGACTTTTAACAAGATGAATGCGCTTCAGATTTTGTAGAACCTCTCGGGTTGACGTCGTGGATGTTGATTTGTCCTGAAAGTTCATAGGAACACGTTCCACTCATGGTATATGTATCGTCATTGTAAGTTACAAATGTAACTACGTATAATAAATCAGAGATTTCACGCAGAGCTCCTATTTCATTTTATGTGGAGAGAACAGGAGGCGAGTGTAATGCAGTTTTTTGGAAGATTGGTAATGTAATATTAACAAACATAAATTCCCAACTAAAAGTAAAGTTTCTTTATGCCTAACTCAAACATGCTGTAACACATAATTGTGAAAATATCTTTAAAAAGAGCTTAAGTCATTATTTTTTTATCGTATTTATGTTACTGTATTTCTGTAACCAAGAGATGACATAACAACTCTAATATATTCGTACATTCATCGCAATACAAAGAAACTATTACTATTTTGAATATCCTCCCAACACGTACAGGTTAAGTTACATGCTAAATTACTAGTTTCCAAAAGTAATTAAACTCCAACTCATCCATTGTGACGCTGCTTCATTTTCAGCCTCATGCAAGACTCTTGGATTCATTTCATGTTCTTGGAATACCGAACATATATATCTCTATCGTGCAGGTCCTATCGATATAGACCCTTTACGAAATTTTCGTATATACCGACTGAGTCGAATTTGGAGATTCTATGACCCTATCCATGGAGACTGGGCTTGGAGGGACGTCCGAAAAGAAGGATCCGAAATTCAGGTCTTCCCAATACCAAAGCGTCCTCAGACATGGGTTGTAAACATGTTTGCGGTGGGCAAGAACAAAGGTTTGGGGCTGCTGCAGGAAAAAATCACAGTAAGTTACCGTAGTGATGAGCTAGGTGAACAGTAATTATTTTTTAACTTATGATTACCAAAAAGGTTGATTTATTCTTCACGTCCTAATTAGGTTTACTTTTGAGAACTATTTGAATGTATATGGCCGATTTAGTTCTTTTATTTATATTTTCCAGACTTTAATTGGGACTGGAACAAATGCCTCTTAATAATATTGTTGGTATATTACAATAAACTTGTTCTTCAATTCCTAAGTTCATAGCCAAAATTAAAGCATCTCCCTTTACCAACTCTGCCTAATTTAATTCTAAATAACATTGTATGAGAATTTGAGCTAAACACCAATGCTTCCGTTTTGTTCTATCTTATGATGCTTCATTTCGACAAAACAGCAGAACTACGAGCCTCCGGAGTAATACAAAATTACAGTAACTTCAATGTTGTTTGCAAGATTATGAAACTCTAGTTTTTAGTCTTGGTGATCCACAATATTGAGGACGGACTTTTCAATTTTTTAAATCTGAAATTTAACTACGGTATATAAGAAACCGATATTCATTAAACGAGTTTAGTGAATGCATGTTTTTCGTGAAACAAGTATTCGTTTCATACAATACAGATATGCATGGCCAGCGATACGTAGTTGCCTATCTCAGTATACAGAATTGACATTCATAAGTATGCCAGCATATGGGATTCTTTACTAATACGTAGCCATGGCTTTTCTCCCCTGGACCGAAGAGTAATAGTTGTAAGAAACAGAGACTGATTTAAAGAAGACATTGGCTTAGCTCTCCATGTACATTTTTCTAGGTGAATCTTCGAAAATGAGTAATTTCAAATCATTATACTATGTATTATCATGTTAGCGAAATCTGTCTGTACTACAGTGCGCGTCATCCAACACCAAACAAGACAGAAGGGAGACTCCAATGTATTACTTCCAATTAATGGTTAAGCTTCCATTTTGTCCTGATTCAACGTCTCTATTCTTGAGTTATTCCTGAATGACAAATATGAGACTCCATCGATTATCAATCCTGCCCAACATAACAGGAACGATCAACGAACGAAGCATAATTGAACAATCAACGGAACCTCGAATTTGCTTTACCCACAGTTTGACTCAGCTGGTCCATTCGTTCTGACCCTAGAAGCCCCAAAAGTCGCTCGTATGTGGGAACAAGTTGGACTGCGAGTGTGTGCCTGCAACTTCGATGCCTCGATGGTACCCGTCATGATCGTTCTACCAAAGTCTGACCTGTACAAGACCGTCGTTGTCGAAGAAAATGGGAAGACTGAGGCCTACAATCCCAAGAAAGCGGAGGGGGAGTTCCAGCATATTGTTTGGGTGAGAAAACCAGCATGACTAGAAACAAAACAAACAAACAATCTTTATTTCCAATCAAGTACACAGTACATAGACATTTAGTACATTGGTTTTTAAATTCTTAAGGTTAACATTCTTAGATTAAGGATGATGGTGAGCTCCATGCGACGATCCTGGGATGTGTCCATGGGCGATGAGTTGAGGTCTTACCTATAAGTGCGAGCTCACGGCGTGAAACAAGAAACAGCTCGTATTCATTGCCGGGTTTCGAACCCGCACGCAGTCTTTCTGCACAAGCAGAGACCCGATACAGAACACGGGCCGCATACCACTCGACTACGGTGGCTGCAACAATAAGAGCATACTACTAATTAAAGATAGTGAAGTGTAGAATGCATTGGTTATTCAACATCGTATTTACCTATATTTTTGAAAAAATTAACGAAAATGAAAATAACCCGGCTTGAGCATGAAAATGCCCAAAAGACATTTCAGAGCCTATGTGATATTCAAATTATTTGATCCTATACAACCAGATGCATTTCCATTTCATTGTTCATCATTTATTTTTATCATACCTCGTTTGCAATTTTCATGAATTGAAGCGATTTAGAAAGCAGCACTTTTCAAGTTTTTAACCGAGTCATCTAATTTTTATTTCAGATAAGTTAACTATATAGGAAAGTCTTTCTGAAATAATATTCATGGATGCACGAGCTAATAGTAAAAATGTCACTTAATTTCATTATGTTCAGGTTCATCTTCTGAAAGAAATAATTGTGTTCTATAGAAAATGAAACAAAATAACACCCTTTTCTTGAAAAAATTGGCCTTAGATAAATTATTCCCATTATGCAACAATTGTTACCACCAAGCCTCTTATTTTGACATTGGATAGCGGATAGCGCCAAATAGCGTTTGATAGTCTGGCGGGTAAGAAGTTGCATCAATTGAAAAATAAAGAATTTTCCGTTTAAATGGGAAAGAAGGGCAATAGAAATTTTGAATACAACGTAGGGAAATTACCGGTCAGTTAAAGAACTAGGAACGCGTCATTTCCGCTGGAAATGGATATTAGTGTATTTTCTGTACATTTTAATTTTACTGATGTCAACTATTATATTTCCTCTATCATACATATATAATGTGTGTTGAAGAATTTCATAAAATATCTTTAAAATATCTTTTAAGCATATCATTGTTCATATTTAACTTTAGCTTGCTGAATTACCTGTTCATCAAACCAACAATGCACACAGCAATAGGATTTACTCATGTTTAAACATCATTTAATCACCGTTTTCTCTACCCATCCAGCCCCTCGACGACGATGACGTGAGCCATTTTCTGGTTAGAAGACCAGTTCCCAAACTTAACAATCTGTTCATTCCTTCACTCAGTTGAACCCAGGCGAGTACCGTGACGTGCACATCCCGATCGTCTTCACCGGCATGGGGGAAGTAACGGTGACCGTTTACGGCACCACCCAGCAACAGGCAGACAGCGATTCGGTCACCATCAGCGTTCAAGCTGAGGTCAGGAACCGTACCTTTTATGCACTTGTTGTTTTTCACAATGCTTTGTTTTTAATTGCTGATAATTCACTCTTTTAATATCTAATTTGTGTTTTTTGCCATCTTCAACTAATGAAACAGAAGGCTTCGTAGGTGTAATCTGGGAGAATCCTATTTCTACATGTATCAGCAGCTGATGATGAATTTGTGGTCAGTAAATGAAGTGGTGCTTTTCATTTGTTCTACTATAACTTGCAATAACACGGTGCAGCAACACAACATGCTTTTTTCAAAGCGCTTGGCTTTAAAAAAAGAAAGTTATATTGTTGCACCCTGTAGTTCTCGTATGAAATTAAACGTATCAACAATTGTCAGCTGGTTTCTGGTTGAGGCTTACGTGTGAAATTATGAAAATGTAATGCAAGGCATTTCAAAAAAATTATTTATTGGCAGAGTAAAGTCTCAAGGAAAAATAGCTCCTGAAGCACAAAGGTATTAGTATAGGAATTAAGGTGATACATCGAATTGAGAAAAGGAATACATGCCATTGTGCCTACTGTTTATTCTTTGTGATTGATAAAAAAAATTATTTACTGCAAATTGAGGAAATGGGTCTTTATATATAACTTTATAAGCCTTGATAAATAACACTCATGAAAGTGTACTTCTTACATTAAGTCACCACTTGACCCTCTGCTTTAGGAAATATTAGGTTGACTCGTAAGCAGTCTAAAGGCATACGACGTGGGCATGTAGCTCAGCTTGAGAGTTAGCATGCGATTCGGCACCGTCTTTAGTACGTAGGCTAGTGAGAGAAAACTTAAATCACCTAGTTTGATAAAATCATGTTATTTTCGTGGATAACATATGATTACAACATACATTCAGTCATGTACTTCGACTGTACTATTATCTTCAAGCATGTTCAGTTTAGTGTTTTTGTTTTCATGATGATGAAAATCATTTTATTCCGACGAAAAGCTTCTTGAAAATGCGAAATGAAATTGGTGCCTCTTGGATACAAAAATTGCCGTTAACGAAAATGGAAATTTAAAAACAAACGAAACATCGAATCATGCGAGTGATTTTGACAGAGACAACACGCGAAATCTAGTGAAATGCTTTAAATTATGTATAAAAAGGTTAAACAGTTCCTTTAGGCAACATTGCTGCGGATCATACAAGTGAAGAATCTGATATTATTTTTGAAGACCCCATTTCCTTTCCTTTTGAATAATTCCTCTGTCAGTTTGATTTTTAAACAGTTCCTCTTACATCAAAGTGCCGCTTTTGCAATGCTGGTTCCTCCAAGAAAAGAGGTATCCTGGGAGTCAGAATTTTTATCATTTGTGTAAGAAGATGTGCTCCATATTTGAGAGTCACTCATAAGCAAAAAGAAAATTACCTTACGTAGAATATTTAATGCGCAAGGAGCCACGATCTGCAAGCGAACCAATGTTGTTCATCTTTAACCCATTTTAAGGGTAATTCTTGGGCAAAATGTATCTGACTTCGCCTAAAATGTTTGAACTGCAGGGAGCAACAATTGGTAAACACACCTCAAGATTGTTGGACCTCAAGAACCGCGGTCTCGTGTACGACTTCCTCGACATCTCCTTGGACGAATCTCCTCTAATTCCATACTCTCTGAAGCGGCGGTACATCTACAGCACGCCTAGTGGACACATCTCTATCACCGGTGAGACCTGATCAGTCAATTAGTAAATCCACACGGTCTTTTGCCAAATTTTCTTTCATTAAAGACAGTAAATTAGCAAAATTTTTAGTGAAATTCTTGACGAAAATGCAACTTTTTCTGGTGTTCTATCATTATCGCCCCATAAGTTTATTCTTTTTACGAATTTTATGATTCAAATGAGTACTTAAACTAACTGACAAAAGGAAGTGAACAAAGTTTAGTTTTGATGTAGCAAATGAGTATTAAGCAAGCAATTAACGTGCATTTTCGGTTTAGGTGATGTCGTGGGGCCTTCATTCCCCGAAATTCCCGTCAATGCGGAGTGTTTGTTAGGGATGGAACTCATGGGAGCTGAGACAGAGGCCTACAACTTTGCCGCCAACTTGTGGTCCCTGCATTACCTCCGTCTCACGAACCAACTTCCTTATGGCATGACCCGCAAGGTAACAAACTTGTAGTGTACTGTAGCAATAGCAGGCAGATTAGTCTAGAGAAGCTTTTCGAGCTTATCGCATACCTTTCCTCCTGGTTATTGTACCAGAACTCACACATATACAGTATATTAATCAAATTTTGCCCTTAACACGTTGCCTCCGATTGCCTGATTGGTGTAAAACTTCACTTTGTACGCATAGTCACTATACTGATCTGAAAAAATTACAGAACCTAACCTAAGTGGTACACATACGTACCACCTCGGAGTCAACGTGTTAGAGCGAAAAAATTGCAGTATTCTGTCGAAGTTCCCGTTAGTTATGTATGGAAATTATTTTCAGCCAGGCATCGACTTTGCCCTTCCTCGGGTTAACGGCTTCGAAGAGTAAGAACCTCAAAATGAGAAAATAACTTACAAGTTAAAAAACTCTAGAAAAACAAATTCCAAAACTTTTATGCGCTCCCTCTGCTTGATTTTATTTCAGTAATTATTGTTTGTTTTAACTTTTCTATTAGCTCTTGGTATAATGTTCAATTTTTCACCTACTTGAACAATAACTCTTTCCTGATGTAAGAACCGATCTCTTCGAATAAAATTGGGTGCATTAATTCCTTCAATAAGTTGAAAAAGTGTCTCAAATTTCCGATGCGCAGTAGTGCAAGTAACTTACATTGCATGCAAAGAAAGCAGGAAATCTGAAAAACCTGAGGCACATTAGACTGAGAAAGAGAAATGTGAAAATAGAGAGCTCGCTTTAGGATGAAAAATTATCTGGTTACGTCCAGTGCTAGACGACTCGTGAAATAATTTTTTGTTCTTTTTTTCGCTGTTCTTAATCAAAAACTCACCCAGATTCTAATAATGGAGCTAGAAACTCAGAAATTTTCTACAATGAATTAAAATTATGGATGTCAGGGTATAATTATTGCAAAGTTCAAGCGAGTCATGTATTCAGGTTCTGGATGCAGTTGCTGTGAGCTACGCTGCCATCGTGCGTTACCAGAACCCTGACGGCTCGTTCTCGATGTTCCCTGGAGACGAGGCCGGCGTCTGGCTCACATCCCACGTCCTCAAGACGCTCATGATTGCAGACTTCCAGGTGCCTTGCTAAAAAAGCTAAAGTTACGCGGCTTTTTAGTTCATTAACCCTGAAGCGCTGGACATGGGTATAGTTTGCCCGAGGCTAGTGACATCCATACCCATGTTCAGTGCTCCGGGATTAATGAGTATGCTGCAAAAACGATACTTCTAAGTTCGACGCTCATGAATGACAATCTTTAGTCACCAGTGACGGTTTGTAGACAGTAGCTAGAAGGAAGATAGTATTTTCCTACAGTTAGATATAGAAATGACAACGACCTACCAAATCTTATTAACGAATTTGTCGGTTTTACCTTTCCTAACTTTTTACGTCCAGTAGGCGGTAAACTATGCGTAAAATAATTTCTTCCTGTTGCTTCTCACAGTTGTCAACGACAACACTACACTATAATTCCATAGATTTCTGTGAATGCATGATCTTCATTTTGTTACAAAATCAGAGCTACAATTCATATTCTTTCGATAGACTTCATAATAACAAAATTATATTTAGAAGTGAGAAATTTACTGTTACGAAGCTTAGAAGACGAAGAACCTAAAGAAAACCTTTGGAAGCACTGTTCTCCACGACTCTCCCAACAATACATCAGTTAGGAGCAGCTGGACACTTTGGATTAGTTTTCTGGTTTCTCAGACTATAAGTAATATTACACTTTTGTTGTTGATTAATTATATTCAATATAAGAAACAAGCAGTAATTGATGATATTAAAAATCAGCACATCTTCTTCAGGACTGGGAGAATCACTTGTACGTGGACCGTCGCATTCTAAGCAATGCCACTGCTTGGCTCCTGGACCATCAGACGGAAGAAGGAAGCTTCATGGAAACCCCCCATTACCATGACCCTATTAACCCTAAAATCGACCCCAGGGTGAGAATACACTTTTTATAATATAAATTCTTTTGACATTTTAACCACCACATTTTTTTCCCGAAGAGAAAAAAACAACCGATCGGTGTTCTCATTGGCTGATCATGCCGCAGGCAGCGTCTAAACAAGCAGAACGGCAACATGCTTCCAGAGTTCTAGAAGTGTTGAGTGCAGTGCTGGGTTGATGAACACCTTCGGTTGTGTTATATCAAAACAACAAAATAAAAACAAAAACGTAAATTTCCAGTCAAGTTGGTACATAAGAAATGTAACAGCATTAGTTTTTAAAGATGCCTTATCATGAAATCCTTAGGTGGTAGGTATTCTATGCATAGTAGATGATATAACAGCAGTACCAACGGGTATACGTAAACATTCACATCACGCAATGAACGTTAAATATACATGGTGAAACAAATGAAACTTCACTTTTTCAATGATGACTCAATAGGTAATCATTGGTGATACATGTAAATTCTGATGTGGTAGGTATTCTACGTATTTTAAGTGATAAGCGAAATATTTTCTTTATGTACAGCTTAGAATTAACATCATTGCATTCAACTGAATTCGATGTTTAACATCTGAGAAAACCTGAAAAAGAAAAATTGAGAGTGAAAACTTAAAACATGAAGTTGTAATTGTTATTAAATTGAAATTGTAATTTCTTATTACTGGTTGACTGTTTAGTATGACTTGCTGCTGATCGATTTAATTTAATCATTATTCCAGTTGTCTGTAAATATCATCGTCTTTAATACAAACGGACGTTACATATCAGAGAAAAAGATTAAAAAAATTAAAACAGAGTGAATGTCTCAAATTATCAAGATTTATATGTTGAAATAGATAAGAAAAGCTGTAGTAGACTAAAGCTCTGAGGTTTCACATTCACTTATTCTCCAAAAGCAATTACTAACATTGACGTATGAATTTATTGATTTTACCTCCGAAAAGTAAAATAAAATAATATAAAAGATAAATAAAAAAATATCTAAAAGCCTTAGAAGAAGAATAAACTGAAGAGCAAGCACAAATTCATGTACAATTCTATTTATTTTTAGGCAAAATATAATTTGTTTCTTATCAAAAAAAATTTTTGTTTTTGTTTTGCATTATGAAAACTGGACATTATTAACATTGGCACTTTTATCAAGTAAAAAGCACCAATTGATAAGCCTGAAATTTAAAAGTAAAATAAGTAAATAACGCCTCGGCTTTTGATAAAATTAAATTAATCGATTTGACTCCAGAGCTGCGGAATTATAGCACGAGTTTGACATTTACGTTTATTTCGTTTGAATATTGTTAAGTCTACTTCAGTTTATACTTAAGATGTGTGACAGAAACACATGGTAGACACTTATATGTAGTATATGTTTCGTTACTAAATTAATTTTGTTTATTCATGCATAGGAACTAAGTTTTCTGTATTTGTTTGCTACTTCGATATTCGGAAATGATGTCACGTTTTTTTTTTTAAATTCCTAATTGATTGGTTTTCCTTCATATGCGTGGGCAGTTTATTCCAAAACAATGCACCTGAAATTAAAACAGCCCTTTGTCCAGCATCGGACGAGCGGAAACTGATGTTAACATCGTGTCGTCGATTAGGTTTCACACCCATGTTAGTGGGTGGATGGAATTTAACAACATTGGCAGAACTTTGAGGGTGATATAGAGAGGAGAATACATATTCGACCTTGTGAATGAGTAGTCTTCGTTCTATCAGGGTCCTATTAAGCTTTTTCATGAGAGGGGTTGCATAATTGTTTTTTTCTGAAGTTTCCTTCGCATACTATTTTAGCAGCAAAATTCGTACATTTCTGTAGCTCTTTTTGAAGACCTTTAGGTATATCTCATTAGGTAATCTAACTTTTGTGAAGCATGTTCTTCACGCGGTGAAGGAACATCAATGTACCGTTAATTTTCTTGCATGCTTTCTCCACATGGGATATGAAAGATATGTTTTGATCAAACCAGACGCCCAAATTTTTTACTTTTCGTACTGGTACCATAATGACATTTCCTAACGTTAAAGTTAAATTCGGGAGCTTTTTTATTGTGTTCTTAGAAGCAAAAATAATGCAATGTGTCTTGCTTGCGTTAAGCTTGAGACCATTTTGGTCCTACCATGATTTTTCATGTTTTAAAAGTATTTCAGCATTTATTTTTGTGTGAGGTAGTTTGGCCGGCGCGCTTGTCATTGCAATTTGTACATCATCTGCGTACATAGATATTCTCGTGTTTGAAGACATGCATGGGAAATCATTGATGAAAATAAAGAACAGAAGTGGGCCGAGAATAGAACCTTGTGGAACGACGAAATCGTTTTGTATGGGTGATGAAATTGTGTTTTCTAGTCATACTGCGTGAGAGTGGTTTGCTAGATAGCTCTGAAACCACTGTGCGTCGATTCCTAAGTTAGAGATTTTTTGCAGAAGCTGTGTATGTTCAACACTGTCGAAAGCTTTGAAGAGATCAAGGAAAAGCAAGAGAGTGATGTTCTTTTTGTCAATGTCACTGTATATTTTCTCGGTGATGTTAAGCAGCGCGCCTTGGGTGCTGGTATGTTTTCTGTAAGCATACTGGTTTGGATGAAGTAAGTTAGATTTGTCCAAATGTGTTGAGAGTTGATTTAATATTACTTTTTCTAGTATTTTGGATAAGACTAGTAAAAGGCTAATTGGCCAATAATTTGATGCAGTATTGATGTCACCTGCTTTATGCAACTGTTTGATTATTGAATGTTTCCACTGATACGGGAATTTATTTGTTCCATTAGAAGTATATTGATTATATATATCACACTTTTCAAACGAGGACATCCGTGTTATTTTGATTGCTAGAGGGTTTAGGGTGAGCAAGTGATGCAGACTGGTCAGGAGAACAAAATCTCTTCGCTTGCTTACTGGGGATTGTTGAAGTTTCAATTAAACTTTTCATGTTATTAGTATTCCATGAGGATGTTAACCTTCACTACCACAGACAGATGAGTCACTGAACATCATTCCATATAATTGAAAATCTGATGCTGTTATTACTGCTGTTCCAATCTGCGCTTTCATTGAATGGTAAAGTAACGCTGAGTATTTATTCCCTTTCACCAGTCGTCGGTGGCTTGGTTCAGAGACACCCGTTACGCTAACATCACCCTCACAGCCCACGCTCTGTTGGCGCTGGTCCCTGTACTGCCCACCCTGCAAAGCAAACTCAGAGTTCGCGCTAACTTTGCCACCGTCAGCGCCGTCAGGTGAGTTTCTCAAAGACATTTGCACTACTAACGTGTCGAACGAGTCTCATTCTGTGATTTACAAGCGTTACAGTGTTACAAGATTGGACAGGTTTCAATAAGTGGTCACCCAGTGTATCATAAATAGACTCATTCAGAAATTCAATTTACTTTTGTTCAGTATCTAAGTTTAGACCGCTTTTTAACAAGTGATAGCAAAGTTTTTCGGAGTTTTTGGACGTTTATGTTACCTCTTCCTCTATAATTGAGTCATTATCGTAGTGACTTAAGTCTTCTCATTCAATATCTAAATTATAGATACTTGGAGCGTGAGTTACCTCGGCTGTCAGACCCTTACGACATCGCAGTCGTGGCTTGGGCCCTCACGACGGCTGGAGCTGGAGGTTCAGACCTTGCCTTCGAACGTCTGGACTTGAACAAACGAACAAGTGGTGTGTTCATGTAATGTGGTGTGTTCATGTCATGTGGTGTGTTCATGTCATGTGGTGTGTTCATGTAATGTGGTGTGTTCATGTAATGTGGTGTGTTCATGTCATGTGGTGTGTTCATGTAATGTGGTGTGTTCATGTAATGTGGTGTGTTCATGTAATGTGATGTGTTCATGTCATGTGGTGTGTTCATGTCATGTGGTGTGTTCATGTCATGTGGTGTGTTCATGTCATGTGGTGTGTGCATGTTAATGTAAAGTGGTGTGTTCATGCTTATGAAATGTGGCGTGTTCATGAACGAGTGGTGTGTTCATGTGAGTGCAAAGTCTCCGTTCTATAGGAATCTTTGTTGCAGTCTGAGTCGAATGAATTGAATAGCATTCTTTTAGCAGTAGAACCAATCATTTTTAATTACGTATCGCTTGATATGTGAGAGTACGTCATGGAAGTCCTAATTACACTACATAATATGACTTAGCAAATGTTTGAGAAAGATGACTAGCCCTGTGTGAAAGATGAACGACTAATTGTAAGTACCACAATTATTGTAGGAAATTTTCTAAAATTACTCTCTGTATTTAGAGGTATCAGTAGGTAATACCTATTACACATTATTGAAACGAACCGACGAACGTCAATGGTATTTCTAGAGAGCAGAGTATGAAAACTTCATTTCTATTCTAGTATACAGTACAGATACATTGTAACAGTACAGATACATTGTATTTTCAATTCTTAATGTTAACATCTTAAGACTTGTGATGATATTGATAGTGACTGTTTCCGTCCTCTATGCTGTATACAGGAAGTAAATGCTCGTAGGGGCGCTTCGATGAACTTGATGATGGTGTATTCCCAGTAACTGCTACTCGTAGGAAATGAAAATTCCCTTTAAAAGTTTTTGCCTAACTCATGAATTGAGACAGCTTAAACATCCTCTATATTAGCTTATACATCCTCTATATTAGCTAATAATATTTTCAAAGCAATGATATGTTACTTTATTGAAATTTCTATATAATATGTTAATTATCAAATTACGTTGTTTACTTTGAATTCCTTCGAACTCGATGGTTAAAAGAAAAACTTGGTAAGATGTCTGCATGAAAAAATTTGCTAAAATAATTTAAATATCTTCAGCAGCTTACCCATTCTTATGCTTGCAAGTATTAAAGTTCTTCTTTAACAGTAGAAGCAATACAAAACAAAATAAAATTGAAGTGCACTTCACAAGCGGTGAAAGTAAATCTTATTCTTCTGTAAATGTGTTTAAATTTCCAATGAATAAACAACAATTTTTCCTTTTATTTAATGTGTTTTCATATAAGTCTGTGCTGAAGTGTTCGCTGCCCATTGATATGACTGGTGAGATCTCAAATTTGATGTGTATGAGTATCGGAATCTCTTTTCAGATAGCAGAATCTATTGGTCTCGGGAACCCATAGGCCACAACCCTATTGTCTATGAGGACAGCCAGAAACCATTCGTTCAGCCCAAGGTAAGGCAGAGTGAAAGGTTTTTGAACGATAGTAATAACTCACCCTCACATGTCAGCTAATATTCATATAGTCCATTGCAATGTATCCTTGCCCATAGTCCTACATTTTTTCTTTCTTGAATGAGGCTTGTTTTCTAAAGTGAGCAGCATAGGGTCCTGTTTCACTCTCTCTGGCATCAAGACTTTTCACCAAGACCATAAAATAACTAAGCTACTCGTATTCCAAATTAATTTTGGGCTCAGAAGTAATTTTCAATAGTCTCATCTCAAGCAAAAACATTCACGACAGTCTTTAAAATGTAATATATTATCAGACACAGGTATTTCCATTATAATTTTTGTTGCAATTGACCGAGAGCCCTGTATGAGTATTGTTTAAATTCTCAGGATTCCAAGAAAAAAGATAAAAAATTATCTATAGTTAGTAGACGACAGAACCATGCAAAAGAGCAAATCACAGTTAAAAATTGATTTATTTGAGAAGTAGCAATTTTAGTTAACGATGCTTAACTGTAGGCGAAAAAGAAGAAAAATAAGTGGCTTGATCGCAGAGTTTTGACCAAGTTCTTTTTTCGTCAGGACGATCAAAAGTGGGATGCACACGCCGTTGAGGCCACCGCCTACGCTCTGCTTGTGTACGTGGAGCGAGAAAGTTTGGGTGTCATCCAAGAAAACATCGTGAGGTTCCTGGCAGAGATGAGGGAGCTTGATGGAGGACTGATATCAACCTTGGTGAGTACCATAAAATAAAGTAATATAAACGAGTCGTTTGGCTTATTCTTGGGCAGCTACCAAAGTCCCAGGTTGTAGGAACTATGGTGGATTTAATGGATTAGTATACCGTTATGGTGAAAGTTGCTTCCTGTTCTCGCCACAGTGATTCTACAGTTATCTAATCTTGACAGTTTTACTGGATTTATCCTATCTTATCAAGAGGATGTTTCTTTATTTATTATTATAGAGTACACTTTTTTCCTGCGTGTTGATCTTGTTACACTAAACGGGTTAACTGAGGATTCAGATTAATTTTGGTGAACAGCATACACTCAATTTTCTTGAATTTAATAGAGGACTCATATTAACCTTGGTGGGTGGCGTTCACTCAATGTGACAGCTGACTTGAGCTTCAAGGGTGAGGGAAAAGTAGAACTGATCGTCTATGCGACGGCCACTAGACAAACTTCACTATAAAAAAATGATAACGATCATACAAGGAAAAATAAGAAAGAACACTTAGTACAATATCTTAATACGCTTCAAAACTGCAATCCAGGTCTGGACGAAAAGATTTCTTGCTTCTGTTCTTTGGGAATGAGAATTTTTTAAAAACCCTAGTCTTAATGGGTAGTTTGTTAACTTATCTGTTCAGCGTACGAAGTTTATTTAATGAGTAGTTCGCTTATAATTCAAATGGTAAGCTGAAGTTCATTCACAACTTTTGTTTTATAAAACTATTCTTCCAAATTTATTATTTGCGAGGATAAGTCGAGATGAAGCTGGGAGCCCTTCTACCAGAAACATCCTTCTCCAGTCATGCATGGGCTTTGGAAATGAGATCTTTCAGCTTCAGCAAGATGTTTCAAAGCATCCTCAAAATGGCAAAATTCATGTAACATAGCAAAAACCCATTTCAATTCTAATATATTTTGGTAACAGGACAGCGTTGTGGCCATGGAGGCGCTCGTTGCCTACTCTTACCGGGCAAGAATTCGAGATATTACTGACCTGAAGATCAGGATCGAGTTGTCCAGCAGCCCCAACAGCTCCCTCGATCTTCATCTCAAAAACGACGGCGATCTCGCTTCCATTCGCTCCTTCGATGTGAGTCTGCATTGTCCAACGATCAGTTTCTTATCGTAAGGTTTTCATGTATATCGGCTGATAATAAACTATTTGATTAACTGACTTTCATCAATTGATCTATCTCAATTTATTATTTTGTTTTTTCGCGTTCAAATTCATTTAACTCATTTACGATTTAAGTTAGTTTTTTGTGGCAGAGCAGCACGTACATCCATTCTATAAAAATAAAACTGGTATCTTCTGATTCAAGTACTTTATTTTTCCTTGTGCTGAATACGTTATCCTTATCTCTGTCAAAATGACTTCCATCTCCTGATTTAAATACTTTATTTCTTCTAGTGCTGAGTACACAGTCAATCCCCAACTGTGTTAGCTGGGCGCAATCCCTGTCACATAAACGTCATCAACACAGATATAGGATTTAAATAATTATTTTTAATGGAACGACGTGCACGTCTTTTCTATAGAAAAACGACTGACTGCTGACCTAAACCCTTCATTTCTTCTGGTACTGAATATGCATTCCCTAACTTCGTCAGCTGGATGCGATCTACGGTCATATAAACGTAATCGGTCACGGGTCCGGCCAGGCTCTCGTGCAGCTCGATTACTCATACGCTGTGGATCAGCCTGATGAACTGGACTATCCTCCTGTTGAGGCTTACGATTTGGAAGTCACCGCCCTGTATTGGGGCAGGAACAACTCTCACATAAACATCAAGAGTTGTCAAAGGTAAGCAGTGATTCTGAGCAGGCCATGACGGGGTAAGTAATAAAACTCTTAATGGCAAATTACTGCGTTGAAATCTACAGACGGATTTTAATGAATTATAGGGTCATAATACTCGAAGTTAATTTCAGTTAACGCTACGATGATACTGAATTATGAAACTTTTGATGTGCAGTTCAAGCACAAGGAAAAAGGACTTAAATAACTTAAATAAGCAATTTAAAACGAGCATGTAGGTTCTAGAATCAAACACACTTCATGAAAATTTTCGTAAAAAGAAAAAGATAAGATCTTAGTAAAAAACCAGGCGAAGTATGTACAGAAACCTAGGCTTGGCAATTTTACTGGCGGTATCTCATATCTAAAAAAGAATTTTTCATCGTTATCATTACTTTATTACTCATTTCTGTCCATGTGTGTTAATTTTGTTACACCAAACAACCGTTACTGACTAGCCGTTCCCATGGAGTACATGCCTAACAGCGACTCTCGTATTTGAAATTCGAACAAAGCAGATGAGCGATAGTGATGTAGTTTCATTCTACAGCCTGTTAGAATACAATTGTTGAAGCTGAAACAGTGTGAATGCATTATTTATCTAATCAAAAGTCTGTGTCGAGAACAACGATGTCGAGTCCTAAATACTGCACGTTGTGTTGTGCAAGGTCCTGTGAGATCTGTGTTGCTGTATTGTTTGCTGTTCAGGTGGACCAGACAGCCTGAGGATGGTGAGACCAGTGGATTGACCATCACCCAGATCCACCTACCCTCTGGCTACTGCGTGGGACAAGACGATCTTATCAGGCTTGTGGAGAGCAAGGAAGTGCCCAACCTCAAGTGGGCTCTACGCACTGACACAACCATCAAACTCTTCTTCAGCCGAGTGAGTGCCGTCCTAGTTCATTTGATATGAGTTTTGAAGTAGTGAATTGAGTGATTTTAGGGCTAAGTATGAAGAACAATGCTAACATAAAGTATGTTGCCCTCTGACACAATAATCAAGTTTCTTTTCTAGCGTGAGTGCCGTCTTTTTTATTTTTTGGATCCATATTTTGTGACATTAATTTGTTACCTTATGTAGTGAGTTTGGTTGTTTCAAGGCGAAAAACGAAGAATTACCTAGATCGAAACGATGTCATTCAAAAATTTATAGCGAAAACATTTCAAAACAAAAACAGAAAAATGAAAAATAAGAAAAAGTAGTTTATTCTGAAACAAGTCTTATACAACGTATGATACCAAGCAGGTTTTCAACAGTATGGTCAAAATTTTAAGAGGAAATATACTGATCAGTATGATGTTAAGTCCCATATTGAAATGAATTTCTTCCAGTGGATCTAAATTTTTATCATACTGAAATAAATTTTTTAGTGAGTAAACGAAGCAATGTAGAGAGAAGATTATAATACTTCTTCGATCTTGGTATTTCAGTTGACTTCGGATTGGACTTGCGTGGATTACAGAGTGGAACGCTGGTACGCTGTTTCGAACCACTCACGCTACAACACCGCCATGGTTTACAGCCACTTCCAACCAGGTATGTTGTGCAGGAATGTTCCTTAACTGCAGCTGTTTTCTCTGATTACACAGTAGTCAACAACATAGATAGTATCGACAGTATTATCCAAATTGAAAGTCGTGACTGAGCTTCATGTTGCCAGGTACTGTGACATCTCAGAGGTAACTCTGAGTTATAAACACGTTAAGCAGAGGATCAAGACACGTTAGAGTATCAAGACACGTCAAACAGAGTTTGATTGATCGGAGGTCGATCATGGCGTTCAGAAAAATTTGACTCAAACCCTTAAACCCAAAGTAATTTCAAAGTAATAAGACTTAAACAAAACAGTGATGTTACTTATGAAATTATCATTTTCTTCATCATTTAGAATACCTACAGTGTGGGAGTTGCTTCTGTAAATCTATTTGCGTCTTGATCCTTTGTTCTGTTGATCAGAACGCAAGTAATGAACATTTTGTTTCGAAGCAATTCAGATCAGTTTTACGGATTATCGTGTTTGAATTTTCCTAAACACGATCACATTTTTTGTTTGGTGTTTTTCTCTTTTAAAATGACGTTCCCTAACTTGTGTTTCGTACACATTTTGTTCCCTGTGGTGATAACTTCAGACTGAGAACTCTGGTACCTTCTCACATTCCTAAATGATTAGAGTCCCTAAAATCAAACTAGGAATGTCTCGTACTACCGTGCCTTAGTGCTGAGATCGTTCCTGTTGTGGCTGCGGTGGTTAAACCAGGAATACAGTAATAACAATTATGATGTGAATAATAATAATAGCTTTTTTGCACTCGTGCAGAGCGGTTCAACATGACGCTGTTCGAGGTGTACCCGCTCTATGATCTTGACATTTGTGAAGTCTGTGGCTCCTACCAGGTTAGTAAAGGTCATTTTTCTCGAGAACATCTGATACATTTATTAAGCAACGCATGTTCCCCTGCGTAAAGTAGATTAATGAGGGCTTAATGTCAATGCTTACTACCACATTAATAAAATTTATGACTATAAAAATTGATGACTATGAGTATGATTGTTTCTCTTTCTCTTATCATCTTAAGATACTCCTGGTGCCTGTGCGTGATTGTGGTGTAAATGCGTGATTGAAATCCCAGTACATGATTAAGTAGCCTGTGCGTGATTGGTGTCTTGGGACGTGGGTAGCAACGTAGTCACTACTTGCTTTCAACTTTCTGACGCACAAATTGCTGGAACCAAGGAGTCTTTTGCATTAAGGAATCAACGAACATTTTAAAAGCATGTTGCAAAGAACATAGTGCTTCCAGTATTAAATGAAAAATCTCTTCTTACCTTAGGTTTGATATTTATTTTACTTACATTTAAAAATTAAACCATTGATGAAGTTCAGATGGGCTGTAAAAAGTACGGTTATTCTGATAATTGTAACAAATTTCCTGCACATTGCGCAGTGCCCGTACTGCCCGTTCTACAGCGATGCACCAGCACCACTACCAACACCCCTGATGTTGCTGCTGCTGCTGCTGTTGTTTGCATCGTTGAAAAACATCCTGTGGCCGTTGGGGTTCATGCCCCCATTATTCACTCCTCCTAGATGAGCCGGAGCTGTGTATTTTAGACTCTTTAGTACGGTTATTGTAACCATCTTGTAATATTTCAGTCATAAATGTAATTTTTCCTAGCAGTGTCACCGTTAGTTGTGTTATTTCCTAGTTGCAAGTTTTGCGTAATTTCAGTTCACTCTGTTTCCTCTCGGTAGTTACCTTCAATGCAACACGTTTTAGTTCGTCAGAATAACATGGAATAATTACCGTAACTAAAGGCTTCGAAATCGTCACGTTCTGGTCCCGTATATGATTCTCGAAAAAAAGTCCCTTTCTAGACAGTAAATTTCTCGTTGGCTAGTAAATTTTTCATGATTTTCGCTTCATTCGGGACCACCCAAACAAACAAAGCAACTGATAATTTGAAATTTTTTGTGAGTTTTCTTGTGTATTGGTGACTCAATACTTTAAGCAATGAATTAGATACAACGAAATCCTAATCTAAAACAGTAATGGCAATGCTTATAATGATAATACCGATAGTAATGACAATAATGATAATAATGATCAGGATGATAATCGTAATAACGATAATGTTAATGATGATAAAAATGATTATAACGATAATAATAGTCATAATTAAATTATTATTAAAATAATGAGGATGATGATAATAACAATGTTAATATTGATCATAATGATCATAATGATCATAATGATAACTGCAATAACCATTCCGCAAAACTTAAGAGCCGCATTTTAAGAAACTCATCATTTACTTTAAGTGATTAGATCTCATAGCTCTCGTTATGAGCAGAATTACAGCTTTTCTGTGTTGTTGTGAATTCTATTGTGCAATTTATTTTCTTGAGCACGTGTGCAGTATAGTACTGACACATTCTGTTATGCCTAGCACTTCTGAATAGGATGGACCTTTAATTAAATCAACATTAGTGGCATTTGTTTCGTGTTTGTACAAGTTGTGCTTACTTTCGTAGAATTACAGGTTATGGTAAATGCATAGGCTGCTGTGGACGAACTTCAGGTTCTTTAATAAAACATGACTAGTAAAACTTCATCCATGAATTCAATTTTGGTTATTATTTCAATGATAAGAATCTATTCGTCACTGCAGAAAAAATCTCATCATTCAGCTGTTTTTTGGCATGAATGTTGTTAGTGAAACTATTATTTGAATATATTTCACAAAATACAATCGTAAATCTAAACATATTCGCTATGGGATTTGAAAGAAGTGTTTGTACACAGACAAGCTTTATATTTTGTATTTCGGTGTTTATACGTCCATGCATCTTGTTTACTGACATCTTGGTCTTGGAATCAAGTAAATCCAGCTTGTCGTTCGAAAATTAATCATATATACAACTTATTTTATAATTAAGTCCTATACCACATATACGAGTACCGTTTTGTTTTTTGTGTATAAGTTCTTAAGATTAATTATTTTTTTTACAATATAACAGTATAAATTCCTCATCGAAATAAATGTCTCTTCAAAAATGTTTTATAACTCATCAAATCGAACGTTCATTCTATGTAGGACTTCAAAGTATACGGCACAATGTTGCCAATTGAATATTGTGAAAATACCGTTATTCTATGGCATGAATTATTGTGTGTATTTGTTTAAGAGTTTTCATGATTTCAGGGCAGTTCATTGTTTACAAATGCAAGAAAATTATTACATTTGTGTATCCTGCAAATCTGAAAAAATGTTAATCAGAAGACATTTATTTCGAAGTCTAATTTTTCTTGTGTGAAGTTTCTTCAAGTGGGAGCGTATCGTTCTCCTGTGAGGGATATTAGAATATCGAATATTAATGACAAGTAATGTTAATTTATTAAAGTATACAACAACTTTACTTTACGTCTCACGTACACGAGAACAACCTCAAGACATCGAATACTGATGCATCCGTCCAAACTTGATTTTTTTTCCTTAGGAAGAACCTTCATTATGAGTATAAAAATAATTGTGTATAGAAACCAGTTATTATTAATATAACAATTTAGGCTTGTTTTATGGTAACTTTTACCGACGAGATAAAAATTTGTTTACAGGTTAATTTGATTTTTCATTGTGGCATTAGCTTAAAAAGACGTAATTATTCAATTAGCCTCTATGTTTATTTTACGTTATAATATGCTATACATAAAAACTGTGCAATTATCTTGTTATAAAATATGAAAGGTTATATTGGGCGACTTGAAAATAATGAGAATTCATTGTCTTCAACATGCATAGTCGTGAATGATTCGAATGAAATGTCGACTACCTGAGCGTTTTCTGTCGAATGCCAGTTGTACTTTAATAATCATTCAGTTCACAAAGAAACAGAAAAAATGTTATGCTAAAACTGTATTGAAAAAATTTGTGTTTACCATGACTTACTGTCTATATATTTTCAGAGCAAATACTTATTATTAAAAGGGTACTCTACAAAAATTGTTTTCTTTTATAATTTCATAAAAAACAAAAAAGTTTTAGCTTTCAAGTGTACTTTACGCAAAAGTTGTAGTTTTCTTCTGAAAAAATTAAACACTAAACAAAGAAAAATGATCTTCATGGCATGTAACAACGCCATTTTTAAATGTTACGTTAACATCTAACGTCTTAAAATTAAAAATGATTAGAATTGAGGTCAGTAACTTCATATTTGTTGATCTTTCTCACACGTTTAATGGAGAAATCACCAATTGATAAGCAGGAGATAATTAATTCTAATTTCTTATACATATCGAAGTAAAACCAGTTTCATAACGGAATTACTCCTTTATTTTATATTTATTTAATAGTAATTTGTAAGAAAAGTCATTCCGTTACCTAAAATATGCATAAAATTACATTGAGTAAAGAACCGCACAAAAATCAGAAATCGTTCAAAAAACTTTTAAACACAAGGAAAAGTACATTTTTTTCAAGTGATAAATGGATTTTATATTTCACAATTATGTTACTATATTCAAATGTGTTAAACAATACAACATCTTAATTTTTTGTTGTTGTTGCTGGGAATGAGTAGCTGCTGTGTTACAGATTTTTTAATCATACTCGTATATATTATTATGAATACCTCCCCCTCTTTAATTCTATCTTAGTTTTATTACACGAGTACCCTTACACAATAAAAAACCTTCATGCGTGATACAAACTGTCTTGTAAAAATTGCCGACAAAAAACTGAACTTACGGAAATTCGATACTGAGACTAAATAGAAGAGTGTACTTTCACAGAAATGAAGACGCTGCTGATTTCGCGTCATGGCTACTGAAAGTTTGAGTACGCTCGTGTGTTTGGAAGGTGTTTTTTTGGTATGGACGGGAATTTACTACTTATTCCATAATTGTATGATGTAAATTTCAGAACGTTAATTTTTAATAAAAATTGCAGTAATCCTAGTTATTAGAAGAGTGAAATTCTTAACTATGTGAAACCACGACCAAGCGTCATTGGAAAGACTGTCGGAGAAGCATACAGACCAACTGCATAAATAAATCACTTGTCATTTACAGCCCTTGAACTCAGAAGAATCTTATTGTGAAGGTAAGTTGTTACACAAACAGGATAGGAATTTTAAGTCAATTTCCTTAAGTGACCGATTATTGGCAATGTGTTTATTAATCCTGCCTCCAGATTTGACGCTTCGGTAAAAGTAGAATTTGGCACCAAATCCCAGGTGAGTTAAAAAAAAAGTTTTTGCCTAATTCTAGAGGGTGTTAATGGATCCTGAATACTTCTACCTCAATTTAAAATTGTTTAATAACTCTGAGTGTCGTTATAATGTTGTATAAATATTGTGCATAAATATTACATACGCCAGTGTATCTTGAATTGTAACTCTTGAAGTTGTCCTAAAGTTCAAACTATTCTGCAATATCAACCACAAGACTGATCAGTTTCAGGCTGCATTGAATTGCATCAAGTTATTGTTGATGAGATCACCCACTGAAGTTGCCTAATTCTGACGACCTGCCATTTTTTGGAGCATGTAAACTGCGGTGTTGTTCATGTTTAAGACCAATTATTGGAATCCATGCTCACGTATTTATTTATACTTGTGCATTTTGGAAAAAAGGTTTCAAGGGTTGTGTGATATTTATGAAAAACGTGTGCTCAGTTTTTTTTCCAGTTACCCGAGAAATTGCTTTGTGGAACATTTCGAGGTAATCGTTTCAGATATAGTTACTAGGTACTGACATCTTACTGGTAACTATGATACTTACTCGCATTTCCTTAACGGGTTGCCTCCGATTGCCTGGCCGGTGTAAATCTTCACTTTGTACGCATAGTCACTAGAAGGATCTGAAAAAATTACAGAACCTAACCTCAGTGGTACACATACGTACCACTTCGGAGTCAACGTGTTAAAGATGCATGACCCTAAAAATTAGATGACTACGTCTTGATACCGTGCATCACTACTGAGATTGCTTTTATTGTGGCTACTGTGATTAAACTAGATATATTATAATAATCTGCAAAGTTACCTTCTTTACGGAAGGATGGATACCGAAATTGGGTACCTAAATTCTGTGATATTGGAGTAGCGCTGCGGGAGCGAACTTTACGAAGCTGTTAATCTAACTGCACCACTTATTTTGCGTTTGACTCGGAGGTGATGTCAGAACGAAAGAACTGTGAAATCTTTCTTCTGAATAAGCGTTTTCCAAGCTCTTTTAGCACCTGATTTAAGAGTAAGTAGAATAGAATAAGGTAATAGAACAGAGCCCTTTGTCCCCATTCGTGGGTTGCTACCCAAGTCCCATGCTACCTAGAGTAAAAGTATCAATCATGCACGTAATCATGTGAGCCAATTCAGTCACTTACACGCACTTCACTCATGCACAGGCATTTCAGTCACGTACATGTATCACAATCATACACTGGCCCTGGGAGTTTGGTACATAGAATTAGTACGTTATAATGCTGGAGGGTTCGTAATCAAATATATGTCGACACGATTTTTGAATGTATTCACAGTGCCAGCAGAAACCATGTTTTCGAGCAGCTGGTTCCAAGTTGCGGTAATTTTAACGGGAAAGAAGTTCATAGCTTGGGATGTCTTGAAGTTTCTCAGTATTAGTTTTTGGCCGTTATTTCTGGTCCGCATGTTACCGTTTCTTTCGAAAAGCAGTTCCAGGATAACATCGTTAAGGCCGTTAAAATACGTATAGGTCTCAATGAGTTGTCCTCGTAATCTTTTTTGTTCCAGGGAGATGAGTTCAAGTTGTTGAAGACGTCTTTCCTAGCTGAGATTGCAAAGTTCTGGAATTATTTTCGTTGCTTTACGCTGAATTTTTTCCATTTTATTGATACCTCTTCATAGAGTAAAAGACTAGATTTGCACTGCATATTCCAAATATGGCCGGACTAGCGCTTATAAAGCTATAATATTATGTTCTTCGATGTGTGTTTAAAGTTTTGTGCAATGAAACCAAGAATCCTGTTCGCATTTTTTGAGGCTTTTTTTTACTTGTTTTTCATGTCTGAGATTTTCTGTGACAATGACACCTAGATCTCTTTGTTGCTAGACTGTTTCAATGGGCATGTCATTCATCGTGTGTTGCAAATACCGGTTATTTGCAACAACGTGCAATACTGAACATTTATCAATGTTGAAGCTCATTTGCCAGGTTTCAGTCCATTGTAGAAGACGGTTGAGGTTTGATTGGATAGTTACTCTTTTCCTGTCGGTGAATGCTTTGTGATATTTTCGTGTGAGCACTCTACGTACAAAAGTTGATTGAAATGGTATTATAATATTGAATAATATGTTGCCTGCTGAGTGTTGCCTTCCGAGCGTTGCCTGCCACCTTATATATAGGATAGGAATTGTACGTAGGAATCATAGCCCCAGTTCAATGCATAGATTAGCAGAGGTTATGTGAAGGTGATAGTGAGTACTGCACACTTCAGAAGTAACGAATTATTACTAGCCTTACGTCTCAGTTAAAACTCTGTCATTGGCCTATGTTACGGTTTCAGGCTATGGCACGCTAAACATTCCAGATTGATCGAATAATTCGAATTCGATTGATCGAATTATGATAGCTTGCATAATTCTGACCTTGAGAACGGGCAAACACGAGGCTTCCCAGTTCCCACTCCCAGTCCTAGTCAGTCCTGAACTGACTGTGATCGTTCCAAGTGTTTCTGCTTCTGCGTGTAGCTAGGCAGTTGCTTTGAGACACAAGTGTTATTCCTTAACTTAAGACTTGATCTCACGGAGATGTTGTTTACACTCTACGAAATTCTCAATGCTATTGCATTGAGCACAAATATTGGGCTAATCAGAGAATCGGAGCGTTTCAGGTTCTAATTGTTAATACCTGGAACATTTCACAACATTTTTAAAAAACCCGTTTTTCGATCTGCAAATAAGGGCCGCAAAAATGAAGGTCGAGTGACAATGACTTACAGAGGCTAATTTTCGCCGCTGTTATATTTCTTAGCGAGCAACTGCTGGGCTTCTATTTCCCTATGACAAATTGTGAACACATTTGAATTGAATGTGGATAAGTAGAATCACGTGGCCGATACCAGTCGCATGTATTCTAGTCGTAAATATACCGGTAGTAAATACACTCATGGTAA
Organism: Trinorchestia longiramus; assembly: GCA_006783055.1. Taxonomy (NCBI): domain Eukaryota; kingdom Metazoa; phylum Arthropoda; class Malacostraca; order Amphipoda; family Talitridae; genus Trinorchestia; species Trinorchestia longiramus. Next base: position 156,489 of record VCRD01001130.1, read on the forward strand.
AAATACTGGCGGCAAATAATGCCGACGGCAAATACACTGCCGCTGAATATACTTGCAGTACATACGTATACCGGTAGTAAGTATTGCTGTCGTAGATATACAAATTCATCTTCAGTTTATAGAATTATTCAGAACAAATAAACTATAACTGCGGCCTTCCGAAGAACATCTCTATGAAGCTGGCAAGCTCGAGCAGTAGCACGATGGAAGTTATCGTAATAATGCAATGGAATCAAACCATTCATTGCAGCGTAAGCATTGATTGAACATTCACCAGCACAAACGTCATTTTCAAATCATCTAGTAACTTTTATGAAGCCCATTAGTGTTCTTAAAAAGGATTTATTGTATAATCTTGATGCGATTCAATCAAGCAACAAATGTCTGAGCTTTCAAGTGTTACGGGAGCAATTATCGGCCGTGTTAGCGATTGCAGCCATAGGTGTTTTAGCTTCTACTTGTTAGGAGGATGAAAGAGTGTTTACCGAATGATTTATGAAAGATAATAACTGATATAGTATGCTATGCGGGACAATAATGAATCCACTCTATGTTTAACGTCAGGTAACAGCCAGCTTGTGTGAAAATTCAGCCAGGCGCTCATTAGCGCTTGCACAAGCTCCTCCAATGCGCATGTATGTATAGCAGGGTGATGTTACCTCATCAAGAACAAGCCGGTCTGGATTACAACAGTACACACCAGAACCAACAACTCCCTCGGTCACTTGCATCACCGAGTCACGACTAAAGCAGCAATACAGGGTGTCTCAAAAAAATGTACTCACCCTTTAACCGTTGCTAACATGCTGTCTTCTTTGTGTTGCAGGTGTGAGGTTCGAACCTTTGCGAACATGATTAAATGTGATTAAAGAATCATGTTCGCAAAGGTTCGAACCTCACACCTGCAACGCAAAGAAGACAGCATGTTAGCAACGGTTAAAGGGTGAGTACATTTTTTTGAGACACCCTGTAATTTCACGCTGACGTGAATGCTGTCAAGTGCAAGGTATCACGTAAGAGACTGTGCTTACCGAGGCATTTCGTATTTATTTGGTAGTGATGAATTTGTGAGTTCAGCTCAGGCTGCGAGCACTTACTGTGTGATAATTTGTTACAATTCTTCACGAGGCATGTGATGTACAATAAAACTTGTATTAATTTATGAGTAAGGCATTTTATGAACACCTAGTGCGGCAATTTACCTACTTCATAGCCCGAAACGTAGGATGATAATTTAAATTCCATTTGGTTAATTTGAATAGGATTTAAAATTTGGAGCAGCTATATCTGATGTACCTCTGCTGTATGATACATTTAACACATTTCCTGCAGAGTGACCCACCGGTGGGTCGCATCTGAACTGGTATCACCTTGGGAGCGTAGAAATAGCAGAGTGTTAAGTGTTTCATTATGTTTCATGTTTAGTGTATCATCTCCCGATCGGAATGATCCAGTCAGCGCGACTCTGGACCAATTGTCGTTTTTGAATAAACCGAAAGTTCTTGAAGTTGAAGCTTCAGAAGAGCAAGACAAAAGTTTTGCCTGTGTTTCTAAAGACGCATTTGAGAGAATATTCTCTTTTGAGCGACCAAATTTTTTGAGTGCGTATGAACCGCTTGACATGACTTAAGGGTTATACCAACGCATGCTCTTCACTAATCTCTGTTTTGTAACTTTCAGTTTGGTGTAAATTTTCAGTTGGATGGGATAAACCGACGAACTGGTATATGTAAACTATTTGGGTTTCAAGAACTACTTTTTTCGAGTCCATGTACATAAGCTACTCTTGTTTCCCTCACTAGTAACTAAAGTTTGACCCATTGTAAGGCTTCATGTTGAGATGTATAATTTAATCTCGCTTCTAAGGTTTCAGATAACATTGTCTTTTGAATTCCAGTTATGCCATCCTGCATGAAATGCTGTTGTTGGGTGCGTACCAAACTTTTAAGTCCCTTCCATCACTGAATGCGACTGTTGTAAATTCCAGTACTCACTCTTTGTGAATTGTTCTTCAACTTCATATTTTCGATGATCCTTCATTTTTTCTTCGGTGGAAAATAAATAGTACAGTACTACACATAAGTAATTAAACTGATAAAAAAATCAGTTTTTCAGTATACACGGCCGTAACGTTGGAAAAAATGACAGAAGTTGACTTTAAACTTAGAGCTGGAAATATAAACAAGCAGAGATAATTTTCGCCACTTAATATTCAAGTTTCTTTTATAATGTAACTGGTATTTCCCTGCAAAATTTCCCCAGTTTCTCATGATCCACAGGTGCGATATTATCCTCGTAACATGACACATGCAGGAATGCGTACAAGCGCATTAGCTTCATTAACACTTTGAATACTACAAAGACACCTTTGTCCCTGCTCCTTTTTTCCTTAGAATCATTATACATTTGCCTTCCATAGATAGCGACTGAGATGTCTCGTTTCTGAAATCTCCAGTTTTAAAATTGTCCGCATAAATTTTTTGACTTTCATGTGTGTATCTAAAATATTTAACGTCTATATGTGTGTGTAAACAACATAGTTGATGAAGTTTTAATCAACTTTTAAATTAGGTTTAGGACTGTTGGGAACTTGAAGGGTTATAGATGTTCATCGGAGAGATACAGAATTTGTTACACCAGTCACGGGAGGTATACTGAGTGTGTCGGTATCTGTTGTTCTATTGCATGACAATGATTCACATGAAATATTTAACATCTATACTTTAATAAAACGAGGGTGGCAATGATACGCCATATTTTGGAAAGTTGTGTTTATTGCTTAAAATGTTCAAAATACCCTCCAAGCTCACCTCTGCACAGCTCTACTTTGTTCTTGGTATGGAGTGTCATCTTTCTGTCATCTCTTTCACTCGGGCTGGCTGCAGAGTCCTCCACGGTATGTTTCAACTCCGCGAGTGTATTCGAGTGACACAGAACGATGTGGGTCATAGGCTGGGTCCAGAAAAAGAAATCAAGGGGGACAAATCTGGAGAGCATGGGGGCAATGGTGCTCCGTCTCACGTGAAATCAATCTATCACCAAACTAGGATTCCAGTAACTGAAGATACGGAGCTGTTACATTGTAGCTGGCGTCGTCTTACTAAAACCAGTGCTGACTTTTAGTGGACACAGCCTTAACTGCATGCCAGACTGTATTCTTTAGGAGTTTCTCCAGGCAGGCATCAAAGTTGACAGATCCTTCAAACCAAACCCCAGAGAGGATTCTCCCTGCCATCCACCATCCCCACCCAGGACGTAGATTTTTCTCTATTGCACTCGATTACAGTATGGTTTGTTGGGGTCCAGTACCTATTGATTTGTTTGGTTGTTGACTGGTACAAAACAAACTATCTTTCATCTGACCAGATTACGCGCTGGAACTAGTCATTCTTAGAACTGAGCAAAAAATGCAAGTCACCAGCTTGGATCCTGGTTTGCAGGACTGAGAATTAGCGTCAGGTGCGGCTCATAGGCATTCCACTTGAGATATGTTCTCAGAACTACCCAGTGGGTTCCATAACTTAAATTCAACATGTTTACAGCATTCCTTATGTGAAATTTTGGATTTGTTAAAAACAATTTGTTTGTCTAGATTTTGTAGTTGGTAAAATCTCTTTACAACATCTGAGATTGATCTGAAGCTGTTATAGTTGGTAAAATCTCTTTACAACTTTATTAAATGACAATAATTGGTACATTACATAGATAGTGATGGAAGAATTTTATTCGGAATGCTCTTTTGACCTGTTTGACGCTCTGAAGCTGCCTGAATGCGAAAATGATAAGCGATGACTGTTGCTCAATGAATGAAGAATTTCTTTGAAATGGCGACCAGAGCTTGGTACGTTGGTCATTTACAAAACTAAATAATATGAGATGTATAAACTCATGACCCTTTTTATAAATTTCCGACCTCTGTGGTAGCTTACATACCCTTGTTTTATTAAAATATAGCGATCAAATATTTTTTACAAATAATTTTTTCGATATCACCAGTATATCATACCATACCTTGAGGAATCGTTATTTCTCAGAAGTCTCGGCACAATTGCCTAGACCTGTGAACGGAGTCTATTGTGGGTTGCATTTTGCGTTCAGGTGACGTTGGTGTTTCTTAATGTTCCCTTCTCTTTGTCATATGAATCATTATTGTATCAACTTCCTGAATTGCTGTTCTGTTTCTTCAATTTATCTTTTTATTTCGCCCAGCTAACTGTGCCGTTACTTGCTATGTCTCCCAATTAGCGGGTTGTGCTAAAATATCATAAATCAAATGTCAACAAATCTTTGATTTCAAAAATCCCTAGTTTTTGTGTGAAGAATACCTATGAGATGTAACTGCAATTCAATGTACAGCTCATTAAACTTATGTAATTGAGTACAATGAGAGTCGTTTTGTTAAATATTTGTGATCTTCTGGACACGCAAAAAAGTATTCACAAGAATCCGCTCCACTTAAAATACAAATCAATTTACCTAACACTAGAATATAAAATAACATTCGTAAATGTGGCATTACTCAATCGAAGGCTCTGTGCATGAGGGTCTCTTTAATAATTCTCGATTTGTCGATTGAACTGCTAACTGGTACCAACATAATTCATTCATGTAGAAATTTCAATTAGACCTAAGTTGCAGTCTTCCTGATTCCTAATCCGTTCATACAATCGTTCATAACACAGCGTGCGTATAAGGTAAGAATTTTAATTTATAGCTTGTAATTCTATAGTTTTTGCCGAAGCGCAGCTGTTGTTTTTAAAACATGACTGTGTTCATATGATACAGAGTACCACCTTAACATTTTGGGCAGGGTGACGGTGTGCGCTGTAGTGTGCGCTGCTTAGCAGCAAATAATGGCTAGGATGACTGGAGGCTTTTTTTTTAATTTCAATCGTCTATTGATTGACTTGACTACTACACGGTGTGCATGCAGTCACTAAAAAGTTAAATATTCGCATGTTATAATTGACGGTTCTCTTGGTTCTTCTGTGGATCACTTCTTATTACTTTATAAATTTGGTGGGTGTCTCTTCTTTTTATCCAAGTGATTACTCTTTATGACTGTATAACTTGGTGGGGTTCGTTACGTTGGATGTTACAAACCACTGTATCAAATAAGACGATTAACAAAAGGGGTTTCACCTTCGGGAGGGTGCATACCGTCGGAGAGTTTTAGTCAATCATTTGAAGATTATGAGTTTCTGTTATTGATAAACAGAATACCATCGCATTATTGACAAGTTCTCATTTCTATCTCTGCTTCTCTCTCTTCCTCTAGTCTGGAGGTTACACTATTCAAGTTCTACCAAGAATGCAGGACTTTAGTGCGATGTAAGTAAATTTTTAAATATGTAACATTCATATTTTTCATTTCATAATTCGTTATCTCTCTCATAGAATGTAATTAATATGGATGTAGGATTGTAACTTAATGGTGTCTCCCGAAGTGGTCTGTTGATATTCATGTCGAAGATCTACGTACATACTAGCGAAATTATTCATTAAAATAGTGTACCATTTAGGAAACAGCAAATAAGTTTCATTCCCTTTCGGCGTCATAAAATTCTATCATTCATCTTTCGTTCTAGGGCAAGAACGATGAACGTCAACGCTGTCAAACATTTGCTGCGTATGAATTGCGAAACTTCGTGCTGCGTTGACCACTAAAGAAACGCGCTTGTAAACTTGTAACGACGTACGTACGTTGAATCGCGAGCTCGTTCATGAGGTGACCTTACTTCCAACTGCCGAGTCATTTTCAGTTCATCAAAGTCGAGGCTTCCATTGCTGTCTCCATACAGCAGTAATGTAGGGGTTTCTTAGATCGAACTTTTGCATTGTTGCTCGTGATCGTGATTTTTGTTCCGTGTGTCTTAATAAAGACATGTGGTAATATTAATGCGAAGCTGATAATGTCTGTTCTTAATGCATTTGTGAATGTTGATAGAGCAAAAGAACAATAGTGCGACAAACACATCCTGGCAGTTTAGATGAAGCAAAACCGCTTCTGTTTAAATTATGATAGCACACTGTGGGGTCTCATTATTTTCCTGATTTAATTTAATGAGGAGAGAGTAATCGACAGGGCTGAGGGTTGTTTATAAACTGTGATCCTGCTCATCAAAATTCAATGGATAAAGTGCACAATATGTTAATGAAAAACTAGTCTTCAGCAATTTTCTCACTTTTTACAACCAATCTAAACCGTCTACATTACTTTCAATAAAGCATTACCGATTATAAAACCCCACAATACTTGCACTTGAAGCATCACGACTACTCTTAAGATCTTATCGATAAGCATCATCACTACTCATAAGATGTTAACATTAAAGCTTTAAAAACCAATGTATCAGCACTGGGTACTCTATTGGAAAGAAAGTTCATTCATCATTATTATTATTTACTCCCCATGAACGACTGTTGGTTAGAACTTGTACCCAATGAAATTCATTTTAGTTTTGTGTGTAACTGTTTATTTTCTGACAGCCGTGCCACTCCGTTACTGAGCGGTCACACGGTCGTGCCATTTGATGAAGCCGAGGCAGAAGAATATGAGAAGCACTGGAAGGGCTACACCTTTGGCCTGGTACGCTTCATGCCAGGAGGCTGGGTCATGCCGTCACCACTGACGCATTTCCATGATGCCATCATGAAGTTCAAGGTAAAGGTGACTGATTGGAATTGCCTCACAGTTGTAGTAAAATTATCTCGATACGTAAAATTGCTATATAACCCTGATTATTTTTTTTAATAGGTTCCTGTTAGGAGAGAACTACCATGTTTTTTAGTGGTCGTCAATGATGTTTTCCAGCTTATGAATCATTAATGTATAGTTATTTTTTACCTTCAAAAGTGTTATGAACTTATTGTATCTATCACTAAAAATTATATCGCATCATTCGAGGTAAAGACCACAATTGTTTGAACGCTAAATGAGTTAGGATATGGCCGGCATTATTTGCTTCGAATTATCATATTAATCTGTAATATGTATATATTCAGCATTGTAATATGTGAACTCTGCTGTTCATCAAGTAACTGTTAGAATGTTGAAATAAATCCAGTTCAACTCAATCATATAATTAAAGGAAATGTCGTCCAGGTCAATGAGAAACAGTATCTAAAAAAGCATTTACCATGATAAGCTTTTAAACGAAACAAATTCATTAAGTATTAACATGCTTGAATAGAGTAATCAGTTCCACAAGAGTAATTCAAGCGAGAAAACACATACTCAGATATCCAACAAAGCAGAATTGTAGAGACTGCAACTAAAAATTTACATGTCCAGGCTCTCGGTGGCTTTAATGTGTATGATCGCTACTTTTATATTATACTTTTAACGTTACACATTATACTTTCAACGTTACGCATTACGCTTTCAACGTTACACATTGCGCTTTCAAGGCTACGCATTACGCTTTCAAGGCTACGCATTAAACAAAACAAACAAACAATCTTTATTTCCAATCAAGTACACAGTACATAACCATTTAGTACATTGGTTTTTCAAATTCTTAAGGTTAATATTCTTAGAGTAAGGATGATGGTGAGCTCCATGCGACGATCCTGGGATGTGTCCATGGGTGGGCAGTTGAGGGCTTACCGATAAGTGCGAGCTCACGGCGTGAAACGAGAAACAGCTCTTATTCATTGCCGGGTTTCGAACCCGCACGCAGTCTTTCTGCACAAGCAGAGACCCGATACAGAACACGGGCCGCATACCACTCGACTACGGTGGCTGCATTATTATACTTTCAAGGCTACGCATTATACTTTCAACGCTACGCATTATACTTTCAACGCTACGCATTATACTTTCAACGCTACGCATTATACTTTCAACGCTACGCATTATACTTTCAACGCTACGCATTATACTTTCAACGCTATGCATTATACTTTCAACGCTACGCATTATACTTTCAACGCTATGCATTATACTTTCAACGCTATGCATTATACTTTCAACGCTATGCATTGTACTTTCAACGGTATGCATTGTACTTTCAACGCTGTGCATTGTACTTTCAACGCTGTGCATTGTACTTTCAACGCTGTGCATTGTACTTTCAACGTTATGCATTGTACTTTCAACGTTATGCATTGTACTTTCAACGTTATGCATTGTACTTTCAACGTTATGCATTGTACTTTCAACGTTATGCATTGTACTTTAAAAAAGTGTATGAAACAAAGAGGAAGAAAAACTAATTAATAATTTCCCAAATGTTTACCCTACTGTATACTAACAGCGACAGCATAATGATAAACTAAATTTTGACGTTCATAAAGTATGTGGAGGAAAGTTCAAGTGTCAAGTTAGATGAAAGAGCTAAAATATCATCGCCAAGTGAAGTTATTCAAGTTCACAGTATGCCACTTGAATTTATCAATTGTTATATTTATTTGAAGAGCAGGCATTTACTTGAAATTTATGCTTCCTCGTGTTGTTTATTTCAAGGTATCTCATTGCATGCTTACTTGCAATCCTCTCTTCTACAATTTTGATTTAAAAATTGATGTAAACCCTCAAATATATTTAAAGCAATAAAAGAATTCAAGGTACTTATATGTATAGAATGGTTTTTTATTCGAGTTAATTAATTGATAATTATTCTTTTTTTACAGTCATACTTTCTATACAATTCCCTTATCATTTTTTTATTGTAATTTCCTAACTCAATGGATGAATTTTTTAAGGCATGGACTTTAGTTTAATGAAAGGTTTTGGATGCT
>VCRD01001131.1:0-12802 GCA_006783055.1 Trinorchestia longiramus
CCCACACCACCACACCAGGGGCCCCACACCACCACACCAGGGGCCCCACACCACCACACCAGGGGCCCACACCACCACACGACAACGCTAGGCTCCGCATCACCACAAAACTCACACGTTTTACTCAGTTATGAATAAATTTAGGTCTAACAGTCATTACTTCCATGACATGTTGGTACGAGCATGAACTGTTTATGCGTGGCTTTATGAACAATGCATTGTACTAGTACTTCCGTGGACCTCAGATCTTGAATCCAAATTTCTGCTTACTCCTATATATATATATATATATATATATATATATATATATATATATATATATATATATATATATATATATATATATATATATATATATAGAGAGAGAGAGAGATAGATATGTATGTATAAAAAAATCATAAAATGGAAGAACACAACGAAACTCTTACCCGGGGAAAACTAGTAATAAACACAAAGATACTGCGACATGAACCCGAGTACAACCGTCTGCAAATTCTGGAAGCATTATTATTTCACCAAAAGAAGCCGTCAATCAACAATCAGTGCACTGGAAAACGTCGCATCCTTAAATTATTTATATATATGTATATATATATATATATATATATATATATATATATATATATATATATATATATATATATATATATATACATATATATATAGTTATTCATATCAAAATTTATACAATTGGGGGCAAACTTAGAACAAAAATACGAGTTTCTTGAAAAAATAACATCCCAAGACACATAATGAACCTTGAAATCGGAGCGTAGTAACTGAATTAAGTTTGGAGGTTTGGCTGGTGCCAGGGACGTAAACATAGTGGATTTTCTTCAGTTTAGTGAACCAAAGGAAGCCCAAAACAAATTGTTGGCCCACCGCCGACCGCAGTTCAGGTGAGCTCAGGGGCACCAGAGCACACCCCGGTGTAGGTAGGTAGGTCTGACGCGTTGTTCTAGGGCGTGCTGTTGATGCTGGGTAGATGATGTCAGTGCAGCACGACTGCAGCTCATTTCAAGCTCGGATTTAAGAGTTAGTAGTGCTGAATGTTGTGTATACGTGGATTCGTAAACTGAAAATATACTGTAGCAACAAGGTTATTTGGAACAGACACGCCGATCAAACATCCAAGCAGATTGTGTCTGTTCCTTCGTCAATTGAGTTTCATTTTCTCGTTCAGGCTTTCAGTCCGCTACGCTCCCTGTTCTAAGCCCCGCTCCTGCCGTCAGTTTTGAGAAGAAAAGAATTAAGTCTGTTCTGCCTCTAACAAAAGCTGAGTTACAGACGAGTGTACTACCAGTGCCGAAAACGGTAAAAAGTTTTGTGATGATTTTGTTGTTCTACGTTTGAATAAGGTTGTAACTTCTAATAACACAGAGGCTGTTAACATAAATCTATTTTACAAAGTAATAATTATTATATAATAATAGTAATTAAAATGGTAATAACAATTAACACACTTTTGTTGTACACAACTATACATCAATGCTCACAACGTTAATTGAATGCATGTAACATTATTGTATGGCAGTACGAGGCAAAGTAAAACAAACAAAAATTAGTGCAAATGCCAAAATTCATTCATAATGGACCAGGCACATTTTTGTTCATCGCAACAGATTTGCTTCATGAAGCTACTTTTTCTGTCTCGGCAAGTTTAGCTGGCTGTATACTGGTTGGCCTTTTGCGGTTGCTGCCTTTATCACCACAAAGTCTTATTCAGAGTCACACTCTAATTGATTACACGTCCGCACCAAGCACCGGAACAATATAAGAACTTGCTTACATGTACTCGTTGTGTGGAATTTGTTTGTTATTTCAGAAAATTATTATGTTTACAGACACAACTTGTTTCAACTTTCTCATGAGCTACCATTTGAGTGACTGTGTTTTTAGATGAACGAAATAAATGAGTTTTATAATCATGCTTGCTTTGTCATGATATGATGCAAATTCATTAAGTTATATAATCCATTAAACAATTTTAAAACAATGTTTTTATCACAAGAAACTTGCCATTCATTTGAAGAAATTTCATCGAAACTCAAATTTGCAACTTCAAGTTCAAATTTTTGTTTATTTGCTCAGTCATACAGAGATGCGCTTGAGTTATCAACAGTTTTCTCACAGAAGTATGAGACCGAATCGTTCCTAAGCAACGAGCAGACAACCGCTACGTATTCTGAGAAACCAAAGTTCACGCTGTGACCGAATTATTTCTTCCTATGAATGGAGATTGTTGTCAGTGGCATTTTTTCTGCACGGTTTGAGAGGTTCCTGTAGACCGCAGTGTCTTAGTCGTAAAACTGGTCACAAAGGAAGTTCACACTTCTGAGTCCGGCTTTCTTTGAGTGATAATCGTGTTTGACAACACGCACTGGTGTTTAAGTTTTGTACCGCCCATCGGTATTGTCTTTTTCTCGTCTATGAGGTTCTAACCTGAATGCATAAATAATTCGTATTGTAAAGCATGTGGTTTGAGGCTCAAGTCTCCAGAGTTCGGCTTTCTTGAAGCATTGATTTGTTTTTACTAGCGAAAGGCGAGAAGCCTGACCATAAGTCAACATATGCTGTAACACCATAGTGTGCCGTTATTCTTTTAATGCGCTTACACTTATCTTATATCACATCAGTAATAATATTTTTCTCTATTTATTTGACAAACTCGAGTTCGTACTCTAATTAATTATTGTTTGGCCTCATTTTCTCCACAGAAACCAATGCTAAGATTACGATGCATGCTATAATTCATAAATGACTCTAGGTGCTTGTTTTGATGCACGGTCCTCAACAGGGGAGTAGAGAACAGTCAATATCTATCTTCCATTAAAGGGCCTAACTGCAGCTGTGGGGCCCATCGTGGTGTCTAGCACAGGCTTGGGTTAGTCCAAGCTATGCGTTTTAATAGAGAAGTGAAAGTTCAACTCCAATAAACACGGAATTCAATTTTGAAAGTACGACTGACTTGATTTTGAAAAATAATAGCCATTAAAAAGAGGAACAATATTCGGAGAAGAAACCAATCGTTGGTCTACATCCAGCCCTTAACTGTCCGTAAAGTAGCTTGATAACATTGACTCAAATTATCTGTGTTGTCCATTGCGAGTGCGGTCCAGATCGATGCATGGTCCACACGGAACTGTGATTATCGTCATGAATACGCGGGCCATGAGTTCAGTGGTGAGCTCTCAATGCCGAGCTCTAACACCTGGCGCCTTAGTTTATTCCTCAACTGGAAACGTAAGCAATGGGTAATGCATGCAATGTCCATTGCATGCAAAGTGTCTTGCATGAGACGTCAAAAGTCAGTCTGAATTCAAAATGTTTAGGTTTCGGATAAGTGTAGGCATTCTAACAATTAGTAAATAATTAAATGCGTAATTGAAGCAGTTAACTTCTGATAGACAAGAGAATATCATGAGCAATGTTGAATTCTTTGATTTTTTAAAATTTTGCATAGAAGTCAGTATTCTCCACATTTATGGAATAAGTCAGTTGTTCAGACAGATTTCGTTGCAATAATTGTGACAAGAGCTTCTATACATGCTCTCATGCACTCAGTGTCAGCGAGCAAGTAATCATTAAAGATGAAACAAAATTTTCGTGACTCAATGAAAAAGAATTGTTAAAGCTGCAAGGTCTTTTTAAATAATAATCCCACATGCACTTAGTGACATGATTGAAGGAAAACTTCTACCTTGAGAAAAGCAACTCAAACTCACGGTGTTAATTTTATTCACTGAGAGAAACGTGAAGTAATTTTTGTGGTTCCTTTATAATATGAACAATTTTAATGAAACTTTCTCACTCAATCTTGAAGGCGTGTTCGATGAATATACCTCTCTAATAAATATGATATTGACTCACGTGAGGCAGAAGTCATCTTCAGTACAACACAACTAAAGGAAACTGACTGACGCTTTCAACCTCGCTGAGAGCCTTCGAGGAAAACCTCATTCTTTTTTTAGGTAAATGATCCTAATATACCTCAAATATTTAAAGGATTGATTTATTGGCTGTGAGTGAAAAAACTAGAAGTAAGATGTTAGTATGAACACAATATTTAATAATTGACAGTTGCTTCGGAGTTCAACGAAACTACGAAACGCCCGAGGTAAGGAGAGTTAAACTTAGTTTTAAAATTTAAGTAGATTTAAAGAGCAATCCCATCGACTCATCTTAGTTTTTTACTTGAAAAAATTAGGCACTAAAACACAGAGACACTAATTTTAGCTAAGAAGAGAGCAGACAAACTTAGTTTTTCCCATAAATTTTCTACAAATTTATGCCTTCAAAGAAAAAGTTATGGCACACTCAAAATTGTTGACCTGTAAATTACTCTACGAAGAATTTGTTTGATAATTTAACGATTTATCATGAGCTGAACACTCACTCTCGAAGGGACATGACTGCCATTCTTCTGTAGTTCTTTCAACACCTTGATGAAAACATTCTGCGAGAGTTTCAACTATTGAAACATGCCAAAAACATTTACAATCACGATTCTTACTGCCAAACCTTGAGTTGCAACCATGACCACCTTCTCACCACCACAAAAACCACAACCACCACCATGTGGCCAAAAATCTTTCGTAGAAAGAAAGGGTTGGTGACTTCTAGAACGCTTGCGTTTTTTCCTACGTCTGTGGTTTGCGACCTGCCTTTACTTCCTGCCACCTACTTTGGAAATCGCGGCTTCTTGGCAGTTAATTCACTTAGATGTGGCATTTCTAGAGTTCCATGGCAACTCAGCCACATTCAAAGTATTAACTTGTTTGTTTGGGTTAAAATATGTACTTTTTACATGTTTATTCAATAAACGCTGCAGAGTTGACCTCACTGAGTAGAACCCAAAGAGTACATGCTACGAAACAGTTATTATTAATTAGATGGCACTAAGTAAATGTCAATGAGTAGCTGCTACTGAATTACCGCCCCTAAGCAGTTACCGCTGAAGGAGAGCCTCAGGTAGTTATGTTGTAAATGCAAAATGAAAACAATGTGGCTGTCATTCAGTGTAAAGGCTTTTGAGGTAGATGCAACCGAGTGGATACGGCGCACTTCTTGTTACCGAGAACACATAATTTTATACAAACCTTTCATGACGTAAAATTTAGTAGATTCTAATAACTAGAGTAAGTGGGAGAACCGATAACTGCCGGTGAGTAAATTATTGTCTTGCATTTCCAGTTTGAAAACCATTCTCGCTGACGGCAAATAATTCTTGTAAACATTGAATTGAGCTCGAACATGCGTTGCAGTGGAGCATGAATGAACATGCTACATCAGGCAACATAAAAAATCATATTACGTACAAATCATTGTGAAGCATATTATACTGTTTTACAGTGACTTGAAAATTTCTGATTGAGAATGTGATTCGTTCTTAAAGAGAAAATTAAATGTTCTTTCTAAGTCCGACGTCTAGAATACTCCTCCACTACAGTACTCCACTACACTACTCCTCCACAACACTACGCCTCCACTACACTACTTCACTACACTACTCCACAACACTACGCCTCCACTACAAAGTCTCCTCCATAAAGAGAGTCTCCTCCACTACGGCACTCCAACACAGAGCTTCCTCATCTACAGTATTCCTTAAATCTTTCATGCCACGCACATTAATTTTTCTACTCTCAGTCCTTTATCTGAACCCAAATGTAGCAAGCATCCAACAATTTCCTCTTCACACTCACACCGAACAATAATAAGCAATCCGGCTATCAAAAATTTTTACACTTAAACCTCAAAATTATGTCTTATTTAAACTACATTCGCAAAGCAAATCACAAGAGTAGTTCGAGCGTTGTCACTGTACAGAAAAATCAAGCCCTGTTTTCAAAATTGATAAATTAATTTGACTGCCCATACCTTCTTCTCAATTTTATCGAAACTTCACCAAAACACGTACATTTATGACTCGTAAAATTGTACACAAAACACCAGCAACTGCTACATTGATCACTTGGGGCACATTACCCAAGGGCTAGAATCATTCGTCATCATGTCCCTTATGATAATTTTATTGCATCAGATACATATTATTACCAGATCAACATAAAAATTCTTCACATACACACCAATTATAAGTGGTTGCCGAAATGGTTAGGGAATTTTAATGTTTTATGAAAGTCGACGGAGAGGCGCATCTTTTTCCTGGTTTTGTTGCTAACCGGGGAAGGTTTTTGTTTGGTGTCCATCCGCTTGCGAGGACTACCGCAAGCAGCCCATCAATTTGTCAGGCCTCTGGCATACAGAGTCGCCTTCTGTTTTCTAATCGGGAGATTCCGAAGAAACCTTTACAAAAACACGGTATTATCTTTACAAAAACACGGTATTGTGAGCACATGAAGTAACCTGTCTGCTATATGAGATGGGAAAATAGCTTTGACGGAGCTCAATTCTATACAAAATGGGGTACTTATTTACCTGTCAAGAATTTTACAAATGCAACAATCAGAACCAAAAATTTTCACCAATACTTAAAAAAACCGCTTGCATTCCTAATATAAAAATATTCATAAATGAAGTGTTCCACTGAGCGTTTGCAGAAAATATTTAGAATTCACAGGTAAATTTCTCCTAACTAACTAAATTTTCAATTGTTTGTGAACATACGGGGTTCCATTTCCTTGGAACCAATTCCTTGAGCCATGTTCTATCGAATACTGAACTGCATTTTTCTTGTCCTTTTCATGGGTTTAAACGAATTGCTACATCATGTTCTTGAAATTTGACTACAACTGAGTAATACAAAATGAGTTTGAAAACAGTCAAGGTCTCATAAAATAGTTGCAAAATTGATTCACTTGTGTTTTGTACTAGCTCTCGTAAATCAGTGACAAAGTGTTACTTTTACTAGAGCTTGTAACCCAAAAAGGCTGTCAAATTTTCTTTTTTAGTTTTATCTCACTCAGTGATCTAATGGTAAGTTGTTTCCTGTGTGAGTAAAATCTCTTTTGCAAATCAAAATGTGAATATATCGGTGCTTTCTTTTTTTTAATTATTACTCATTGTACTTATACTGGAGCAAAAGTTGACTATTTGAAGCAAAATTAGACGTTGTCTATTGCCTTTTTGAACCTTCCAATAACATCATTAGATTCTTTTCAAGTGCTAAAAGTAATGCTATAAAACTTTAACATTTGCCTAGTAATTATTATTTACTTATTGTAGAAATTATAAGTTTTAATTTTGACGGGATAAAAAGTGCTCTGAGATGCTATGCTATCTTTAGAGTAATAAATATTCAGTTTTGTATCGCTTGTCCAGCAAAGTTTTGTAAAAAGAGGCAAGAACGTTAATTTCGAATGCAATTATGGGCATCTGCAACTTGACCTTTCCAGGCAAGACGACGCTCAAGGGCTAATTAAATGTAAACATACACTAGCAGTTCGATGAAAACTTTGAAGACTGTTATAGCAATTAGTGCGTAATAAGATAAAACATTTGACACACACACACACCCTGCACTGAGTCTCTCCCTTCTTAGTTTTGGTGGTATGACAAATCATCCGCCACTTTATAGCCTCGTAAGTTGTGGGGCAAGAATAAAATTAACTGATTGTCAGTTTCAGAAAAAAAAAAGTCATGAACACTGCGGTCAGAGGTTATGTAGTTTCTGAGTTGACAGACAATAAAATATAAAGGAAAAAGAGCGAGGTCATTGGATATGAAATGAAGGCATACGCATTGAGACACAGCTTATCCATTAGAGCACTTAGTAATTTCGAATTAAAAATAAATATCAACTAGAGAATACACAGATTAAAACGCGATTAGACAGCAGGGTGCTATTGTAGCAGGTGAAGAGGCGCCTTCAAGGCTCATCTCGGAGACCATTCTTCAGACGACAACCCTTCCAGCTCCGCTCTGCCTCCAAAACACTTAGAAGCCCTCGTGAAAACAGGGCGAGCCGCAAGAAACATCATCAGGGCAGAGAGCTTAGTTCACCAGTAAAAGATCTTGCTCTGAGTTTCACTGGCCCGTTTCCTGCTGGTTGCTGGCCTAGGAAAACCCGACCTAAAACTTGCGCCATGGGCCGAAACACAAATTAACGTCAGGGGAGAGACTGGGATACACAAATTACGGCTCTTCCGATCAGAAAATTCGTCAACAGAGGCAAACTTTGACAGCTGAGAGACGCTTAACGCTGAAGGAGAGCTAGAAAGCTGAAGGGCTTGTCCTGTATTATTTCCAATATTTTGCGGAATATTAAAACTGTAATCAACAATTTGTATATGGATACTGCAATATGGATGAGTTTATTGAGTTTGTGTCTTATTGAATTGAAATGAAACTGTTTTATAACTTAAATTTTTATGGAAAAAATCTATTATTTGAAAACATAGTAATACTGCATTTTAAATGACAAACGATTAATTTTGCTATAAATTTTGATATTCTTGTGCCATCCCGGCTGATTTGGATGTCTTAGAGGACATAAAGAGAGCATCTAAAGAACGAGGTGAGAGACGGCAAAGATTTCAGAAATCCAGCTTTGCAGATACCCGTCTGGTAAGCCATTCAGGTCATAACTAGAGGGAAGCGAAATGCTGGTCTTATTCCAGTGATACCTTCTCATGTTTCATGCTGGGAAACAGCTACTCTGTCCGTTTTTCTGATTCAAGCTTGTGTTTCGCGGCATCTGAGCTTCTAGCCTTATTTCTCTACTCACGTTTGACCAGAGCTAAGTCAAACGAGACCGTGAATTCTAGTGAGGGGAAATATTTTATTCCCTCCATCTACTGATTATCCTTCATAAAAAGTAGAATTTCCTTTGGAAGGCAAATGCTTTAAAAAACTGAGTTAGACGAGGGTGGAAAATAAAGTAATTTATAAAAATTTGCTCCCTCATCGTGTGTATCAATGACACTAGTAAATTATAAAAGTTTAGGTTTAAGATAACACTATTTTTCAGCCATTCACAATATGGTCAAAACACATAGCTACTTTTTCCGATAAATAAAACTTGGGAGCAATATACATGAAATTAAATCCAGTCATTCGGTCTGAGATGAAATCTTTATTCTATAAAATATTGTTAGAACTTTTGCACTTACTGCAGACTGTGGCTCAAAAATTAAGGGTTTTTGGAAACACATTCGTATAAAAATCTAACGACCACAATTTTAGGTCCGTCTACTTTGACGGTAGTCAAAATTATTGATGCATTTGCGAAGCTGCACATACGTTATGAAAAGGTTGAAGTGCCATTCATAATTCACGTCACACTTTGACGACGAGTCAAGGCAACAGCTTATTTAGTCTTTTTTGTGACACCTTCTTTTGTGTTTTTTTTTGTAACAGCTTCCTATGCGTCCTTTTCGTAACAGCTTCTTAAGTTTCCTCTTTGTAATAGCTTTTACGTCTATTTTTCGTAACAGCTTCTTACGTGCTCTTTTTGTAAGAGTTTTTGGCTTATTTTTTGCACTCACTGGTCTGTCAACGAGCAGCTTTGATTACACTGTACAACTTACTTTGTGATTCCCAAAAGTAGATTAGCATTACTCAAACCAGGCTAAACTCAATAAACCTGCGTGTTGTTCATTAAAGTAAAATAGGCCAAAACACGCGACTGTTCTGCTAGTGCTTGTAAAGAATGCACCTCACAATTACGGACAAATGTTGCACACCTGCTGTAGCCCACGGTGGTCGGACGATTCGCTTTTACTTGAAAAAGTGGTCAGTGGAAGACAGTAAGCTATCAGGTATAAGACATACGATAATTACTATGAACTGCTTTAGAAGTCATAAGGTAATTAGAGAAGTTTTTTGTCCCATTCAATGCTTTATATGTCAGAACCAAAGAGATTCCAATGATGAGTTGAATGTCGAGGCCATATATTCATTTATCCATCACAGAACTTCAATCTTCCAGCCTAAACTGACCCTGAACAGTTCAATTATATTTAAGAGAGAACATTTTCTCAATGGATCATTTTTATTATTCGTAACAAAGCTTAGAAATTTACCTTTATGATTATTTGACACTCAGCACATGCTCCATCATGCAGCTTCACCCAGTATTTAAAGCAAAGGATTGGACGAGCTCTCCAACCAACACGCAAGTTTTTATCAATAAGCGAATCCATTGATTTGGAATTTGTATGTTTATTTGTGCTCAAAGAATGCCTATCATTCATTTTCCAAGTTACTGTTAGTAAGTGCAGGTAATGACAATTTTAGAAATTTTTATTTTTCTTTCTCCACGACACCTCCGCTGTATGTGACAAAGTACATTTTGTAAGCCCTTAACTCTGCAGCATTGAATTTACTCAAATTGACATGTTAATCTTCGTCTCTTGAGCTACTCGTTAATAATTCGTTTCCTTTATCATTTATGTTGGTAGAGCCTTATTTACAAGGATAATGTGTGTTATCATTTACATAGGTAATGTATATTATATATCATCTGCAAGGATAATGTCTTATTATCTATTTTGGAAATAATTTATCGTCTATTATCTGTTGAACATAGTAACTTGTCTGTCAAGATCGGCGAACTATAACTGTAACCAGTTGCAATCTATTGCAATTCGCCAGCATAAGGAATGCCATCCGTACGCAAATGCAATCCGTAGGGAGTTACAACCCGTAAGCAGTCGCAAACCATAAGTAGTTGCAATACGCAATCCGTTGTAATCCATTGCAATTCGTAGACAGTTGCAATCCGTAGGGTTGCAATCCGTAAGGAGTTTCAAAGCTGCTCTAGCGGTGTCACAATCCATCTGGCACAACCCCAGACGAGATGCACGATTTGAAGCCCGTTGGTTTGCAGGGGACAATTGACTTACTGGACATCGGCTAGGTGCGGATATTGGCCAAGTTTGGCAGTCAGTTGCGTAATGGACGTTCCCTGTCCGCATCTTGATGATCGCGAGGGTCATTCGAGAGTACGAGAGTCAGAGGAAGTTCTTTAGTGCGCGTCTTACTTCAATCACTAAGCTTTAAACTTTCCTTGTCCAACTATTTAGAAAGTAACTACATAATATCGTATAGTATGAAGCCGGCCATGACATCTAAGACTATTAATGGCATCTGTACAAATAGTGGAGTTAAACTAACGCGACTGAGAGGTGCACCGGACTGACGTGGCCTGTGGTAAGGTTCATTTACTGAAATTCGTGTAATCCGTTATCAGGTTCACTCCATTCTAGCGTATGAACTCTAAGCCACTCTGAATTTACGCAAAAATTTCTAAAAATTGTTCGAGCTGGAAAATTTCTGTTTTGGCAGGAGTTGAACTTTCAAGAGAACAGTGACTATGGCATTATTGATTTCATGGAACGACATATCGAGAGTTCACCCATCAGCGAAAAAGCTCAGTTTTGAAGCAGAGCAGACCCTCAACTGGGATCCTGATCGCTTGTATTGTATCATCGTTAACTCAATGCCGCATATTTCAATGGGAGAAGCTAAGACGTCTCCTGTTCTGTCCACTCCTAGACATGTAGATACACCTTTCTCTAAGAGATGAAAGCAGCAGGTTCATGATTCGTTTTTTGAAGAATTTACCAACCTTAATAAAAAAATCGTGATATAGGAACCCTGATGGTGTGATACAGATTCAGTTAGGGAATAAATGAATGTTATCAAAGTTTGATCATTTCAGCGTCCTAATTATGAACTCAACATGAGTTGCACAGACGTTGCCATAGAAATCAGACTAAAACAAATTTTAAATGGACACTGAAATTTAAAATCTTCGAACGAATGTATCACATGAACTTTTATTTATTTTACAAAAGAAAAAAAAGAAAATTTTAAATAGTTTTCTGCAGTCGGAGGTCAGTAAATCGTTAAAAGTTGTTCCCATGAAATTGGAACAATTTCATGGGAAAAATTCAGTTGTCAAAACTGAAATTAAAGAACATAACTTAACAAAACCAGTAAACATGGATCTAATTTTTCTTCAGCTCTACCGTAATTTTTCTTTCCTAAATTAACAACCAAAACTCCACAAAATTGTCTGCATTCTCTAGAGCGAAGTTGTGGCTGGTTTGAAGAGAAATCAATGTCAGTTAGTTTCATTGAATCTCATGACGGTTGAACGTATTACCTAGCGCAGTATAAGTTGTGCTGAAAAAGTGTCGCATTGTCTGGTGCTGTATGAGTTGTGTTTTATAAGTTTCACATTGCGTGGTGCAGTATGAGTTGTGCTATATATAACTGTCACATTGCCTGTTGCGGTATGAGTTGTGCTATATAACTGTCGCATTGCGTAGTGCTGTATGAGTTGTGTTTTGTAAGTTTCACATTGCGTGGTGCTATATAACTGTCGCATTGCCTGGTGCGGTATGAGTTGTGCTATATAACTGTCGCATTGCGTAGTGCTGTATGAGTTGTGTTTTATAAGTTTCACATTGCGTGGTGAAGTATGAGTTGTGCTGTATAACTGTCGCATTGCGTGCTACACAAATAGTAAGGCAACTCTACACTACATAACATGGGACGGTGAGAGCTAGGCAGTTGCGCAGTCACGCTGCCTGGTTTCAAAAGTGTAAACTTGGTCTCAGGGATGCGCTGTGATGCTAAGCATCTTTGTTTGCTCTGTTGTTTGTATTGTTTGTGTTGCTGCATGAGTTTGTTTACATTACATTGGGTTGCCAAGGCAACAAACGGTGGCACGCTGCTCACAGGCCGCCTCCGTAAACAGCTCGTAAGGTTACGAGGCTTGGGGACCTGGGAGATGTGGCGCCAGGAGGTGCGCGAGGGGGAATGTGCGAGGAGGTGCGTGAGGGGGTTGTGTGAGGAGGTGCGTGAGGGAGATATGCGAGGAGGTGCGCGAGGG
>VCRD01001131.1:12927-89783 GCA_006783055.1 Trinorchestia longiramus
GCGATAAGGTGCGTGAGGGAGATATGCGAGAAGGTGCGCGAGGGAGATAAGCGAGGAGGTGCGCGAGGGAGATATGCGAGGTGGTGCGCGAGACAGTGCGTGAGAGAGTGCACGAAGGAAGGCGCGAGAGGTATGAGCAAGGGTGTGTTCGAGCGGAGTGCGACAGGGTGGTGGGCGATGGTTGTGGGCTAGGAAGGTGCGATGAAGGAACACGGGGGAGGGAGGAAGTATTTACAAAGGGCTCATTTAAGAAGAACGCACGAAAAAGGTGCACGACAGATACGTAAAATATTTGTTAATAAAATATTGTTTTCTGAGTAATGTACAGGATCGCACTCTTCTGAATCACTGAATTGGAACTGAAATACACCGAATCAATGTTATTAAAATGCATATAGTGTGTAGAAGAAGCCACCTCAAAGTTTTAAATAATTTTTAAAACAGGCATGGTAAAGTCAGCAAAATAGGTTACATATCAAATGAAAGAAAATTTTGAAGTTTTATCAAATATATGGTATACTGACACAAAGATTCTACCGTACTTAAAAACAACATCATTATTAAGGAACCTAATAATGAATGATGGGAATGATTTTATTCGAATCTGATATCATAGATGAATTGGTGAATTAAATTAGAGATTGTATACCGTATTTTGATACGGTATACAATGCTGCAACATCGAACGGAATTTTTCCTGCTTCTGGTATAGATCAAATCTGGTAAAAAATAACGATGCTGAACATCCGATAGACAACAACAGGGAATGTTCTATGATTCATTTCCAAAACTTTCTAAGTTTTTAACAAAAAATCATTTGTTTCTTTTTTCATCAAGCCAGTCCCATTTGCATTCTATATTTAAATAATCATCATCACGTTAACCGTAATGAACTAAATAATTTCTTAAGGCTAATTGTAGATCATTTCTAAAGCGACTAACGCTCCGCGTAGCTGCTGCTTGTTAGCGCCTCTTGAGCTTCGTGTTTCCAGCGACGCCTCAGCCTCACACAAACTAGGAGTATTTGCAGCATTAAAATGACTTGTCTTTAACTAATTGAGGACACCTTGAGCTCCAAGCGGTACATGCTGCTTACTGCTTGTCGTTCTGCCTGAGCCACTCAAATTGTACGAATCGTAGGCAGCTGCAGGATTTGGAGAACCTCTGAAATTATTGTTTTTGACCGAACATTATTTATTTTTTAATCCTTTTGTCAGAAACAGTAGGGCTAAAAAGCTAGAAGAAGGAGAAGTGGCTGAGGATATATTTGAGAAAAATTATGATTCAACTCGAGAACCACGTGTAATTAAAGCGATTTTTAGGATTTTTATACGTCTACTTTAATCTAATTGGCATATGAAATACATTTTCTTAAGTTGTTAGCCCCGATGAACAAGGTTAAATAATTAAGAGAAACTGGATTTTTGTACACATTTGTCGAAAACGAATGAAAATCAGCAATCCACACTGCTCTTTCACAGTAGCAATTCAAATAATTTCTCATGTTGCGTATAAATACCTGAAAGTCTGTCTCTGTGCGATAGACTAAGACATTCTACATGAATGTTGCCGAGAAAATTCGTCACAAACACCGAAGATGGTAATCTTGCTTACGTGACTCTTCAAGAATTTAAAAGGATGTTCAGCCAAGCTTCACTCTTCCTTGCCACGTTACCGGGTGTTCACTTCTGCTTTGAAGGGAAGAAATAAAATAATTACTTAATGTTCCAGTTGCCCCTTCTTGGCCTCATGATATTCGTGCAAGTGGCAGTTCGCAACAGCCACCTCGAGCTGAAGGCAATCTACCGGACACGTTGTCCCACCACTTCATGCGGCGAGGACAACTAGGGGAAAAAATTAGGTCTTTCCATAGAAACTAAACTCACAACAGACTTCCCTGAACATGTTGTACTGACTCGACAGAGATGGAGACTCTGGATGCCTACAGTAATTTGGTATGGGATAGCTAAGAGGCTCCTTTACACGTGCTTTGCAGCTCAATTTTATTCTCTGCAGACACCATATTTTTCTTTTAATGGTTTGGGCTGATGCGACTTCTCATATTTTAAGCATCATTTCTTGCATTTGGAAAATATATTTATTTCATTTAGCCATCGATGAGATCTATTTGTGCCCTTGTACTTCTTATGCTGTTTTGTAATTAGATAGTTTACAACAGGTTTATAAAAATTGTAACACATTCTTGATAAGATATAAATTCTTTAGAAATAATGATCAAGTAATTATTATTTATCCAATCAGTGAAACACCATTGCATAATTTCACTGGATATGAGAACCAGAGATCAATATTCTTTGGCTCTGCTCCTTGGAACAGGAGAATTTCTACTTCCCTCGTCACGGGATCAGTCGGAGAATTAAAACAACGATAAAGGCTCGGCGAGGCGCGCCTCGACACACTTAACTTATTGCTTTTTTAATCGAGCCTTTCAGTAGATATTCAGGGAATTAATTTCATCGTCCATAGGCAGCCTAAATGATCGCTAATAAATGCTTAATAAATGTTGGCCCTACTCAACATAATGAGAGACGCTCCGACCGCTTTCTGCCTCAGCTTTTGGATTCAGTAAACAGGGTTGGACTGCCGGCCTGCGTATGCTTTGATATGTGGGTAGATTTAACAACACATATTTTCCATTCTATGATATACATCTGGAACTTTGTTCTTTCCAGTCGATAAGAGACTGTCCAATTAAAATATCACGTTCTTCATTTTCCTCGAATGATATAATTCATTGAGGTATTAGTTTTGGCATCTTCAGTAGGTAATCATGGATTATATATTCAGTCATCCATACCTCTCATAGGCTCAGAGTAAGGCATGTCTTGCTCGGCTCGCTATACTATTCAAGATTGAGAGCAGTCATGGATGCTGGATGCGAGCAGTTACCTCGATTTAACTTATTTGTGTGACTGTAAAACGTCATGCTAAAATACAGGCATTATAATCTAAATATGTGTTATCTATACTGATCATAAATTCAATATTTCAGCTTACGCACTCGAACAGTATAAGGCGAGGACAACTACCCACAACATTACACTGAATTATACTGAAAATATTTGTCCACAGGAGCAAATGTCTACGGTTTTTGAGACTCAAATTTAACTATCTGTTTTCTGTCCTAAATTGTACATAGTAGACATAATACATACACAAGAGTTCGTGGAGCAGTATTTTAATTTTAAGCATGACTCTCCACACAGAACTTTAATTTCCAAATAATTACAGTTGTAGTGACGATTACCAAAGGAATTTACGACACCTCTACCACTGTATATTTTTAACTACTGTGAGAATCTGTCACGCTTTTTCTGATGATTACTAGAGAAATCGAGTTCTCTGTTTATGAAGAGTAATAAATTTACAGGCGGTACTTTTTGACCTTAATGATTAGAAGTTATGAAATATAGGTAGCGTTATGATTAAATTCCTAACCTACCATCGAAACGTATACAGCCTTCAAGGAAGCGCAATTTTCTCATTTTAAATGATTTCTTATGTATGCTAGAAATTCTTTATGAATAAATAAATGACGACTAGATGTTTTCATTGTAGTGACTTAGAGTCAATAGTTCATAATTTTCAGATGAGTAAATACAGATGAAGTCATACATGAGAGTCGTCACGTCTCATTTTTGAGATGAGTAAATTAGTGAATGATCTGGCGTTCAACATCAGGTCATGGAAATCTTGGAGACTTTCAAATTAAAATCATAATAATTAACTTGTATTTTTTCTTGCTAAAAACTAGTTGTCAGATAAAGTTTTCTTTTATCTTCAATATTCCCGCAAGTTTATTATTTATTTCTTGTGACGAGAAACTTTAATTCAGTTTTTCAAACAGCAATTTACTGAATATAATCTAGGGAGTTAGCTAAAAAAATACTTTGAACAGATGTATTTACACAATATTGGTTCCTGAAAGACTTTTCTTAAGCCAAATTTTTTCAAGTAATTTATTTCAGCACACTGGTACACTGGGACGTTTTATCGCAAGCGCCCGTCTCGATAGCCGGCCAATATCCGTACAGGGTCTCGCTGCATTGTATTTTCAGAGCAGGAGCATTTCATTTTTTGAGTAAAGGTTGCCAGCGCCCGCATTGCACTGAACCAAAGACTGGCAAGACTGGCACTTCCGACAACCGAGTTCAGGAGGCGGCGATACTGTGTACCAGCAACGAATACCTCGTGGCTTTTCAAGCAGCACGAGCAGTTTGGTCCTGTCAAGAAGTTTCTTACGAAAAATTATTCCCTATGAAGCTCTTGCCTATTTATCTTCTCAGTGTAACGACATAAGGCGTAAAAAAAATTATACAAACAATGATAAATGTGAGAGTATGTGTTGAAAAATTTATGCACGTTGACAATGTACTCTATAGATAAAGCCTCAAGGTCATGATCATTGATATTTTGCTGGTGCTTGTTTTCATGGAAGTTCTTTTTGATTCACCCATACCATTTTTCATTGACAGGTGTGACATAATTGATTCATAACGAATATACAGTAACTGTGGTGATCTTCACCAATGCTGCTGTTCTTGAAAGGCGCAGAAATTTGTGAACCGAATTAACATATGTTAGTTCAAGAAAGGCAAAATAATGTGGCTTGTGCATTGCAGTTCATGCAAAAGACTTTTGGTGCATCAGAATAGTTTTTGAATGGGTCTTTTTTCTTGTATTCTTCTCCTAAATGAAATCAATTGCAGATTTTCTTCTGGGACTAGACTATTATTTTTTGAGGGGCTATAGCAATATTTTCTCCTGGTGGGTCTGTTCAATTCCACAGTCACAGATATAAGGACACTGGTCTGCGTTTGTTTTATAAAGAATATAATAGCGCAGAATCTTGCATAAGTACGAGAATTTTTCATAGAATTTTTGAGAGACCCGCTCTGTATTGAGAGCGAGGCACATGTGAGCTGCAGGTTACGCTGCTGCTGGAATGAATTGGACGGATGCAGGCTTCAGGAGCAGTTTCGTTTATCGGCGAGTGGTTCATGAGAATTTTTGCTTCCTACAGTGTTCTTTTTGCACTGGCAGGATGGTTGCAAGACAACATCTTATTCAATCCTGGTAATTGCTATCAATGCGTTGATCTCACTTTCTTTCCTGTATAATGTTCGTTTGAGCGCTTCCTTTTGACTTTAGTGAGACCTATAACGAGGGTTCAGTAACTTCAACAACATGTCACACCAGTTTTTTTGCACAAATAAATTGATATTTTGTTATAATTTAAGACAAAACAATTCCTGTTCTGAGTGCCATCGACCATTCCAACAACATGTGGAATATTTTTCCCCATTTCAGCATCAAGTTATATCCAAGCAATGATCCAGCAACACAGTAGTAACCTACAGTATCACGTTATATCCAAGCAATGACCCAGCAACACAGCAGTAACCTCCAGTATCATCTCAGTCACGCTGCTAATGAGACCATGCATCACGGTCGCGTTATCGGCGTCACACGGCCAACCATGTCCCAACAAACCTGCCGAGTTGGCTCGAGTTTAATCAGTCTTTGATATACGACAGGGCTTCGCGAGATCCAATGATAGCGACAGCCGCTTTGACTGATGCGTTCAAGCTTGACACCAGTCCACCACTTCTGATACATGGCAGAACTGTCCTGGCAATCCATTGTGTGTGAATTACGCTCTGTGTCAGTACTTATATTATTTTCGGATACTACATTAACAATACGAGACAGCTTGTTTGATTTCTGTCACTGAATGAGACTATTCCAGCTCATTTCCCCGCTTTGTGTAATTTGTATCTGAAATCCGTTGGTCAAATTAAAAAAATTCTGAAGACATTTTATCCATGTATTAATGTTTTGTAACAATTTTAGTCTTACAATGTGCAACGCTTGACTTTCCACTAACATAGGAACTTCATAATTTGAATTTAGAATCAATCTTGATTTTTTTCAGATTATGTGATAAAATGCAGGCTCACACAGCCATCTGCACCAAAAGCGTTTCTAATCTGTACTACTCATTATTTTTGGAGACATCGCCGTCAAAGGGTGGATGGAGAGTATCGGAGTGCCGCTGCTCTGTTAAGACGGTCTCTTGCAGGGGAAGAATAATCAATACTCTTCATTTGTGTCGCCCTTGACGAATGGAAAATAGGCGCGTGCCTTCAGCCATCGCACGAAATCTTTATTGAGTCGTCAGCCGAAATTCAGGCAACAACCTCCTCTTCTACTCTTTCATCAATAGAGAGGTTAACCGCTACAATTACAATAACATTATTACTTGTTCAGCATAGGTCATTGTCATTCTCATGATAATCGAAATTAATTCGTTGTCATCCTTAGACCTGTAATATAACTGAGTGTTTCTATGTTTCAGATCCTTTCAAGCACGGGATAATTTTCACCGCATTTTTAAGATCTGCATTAGCAAGTAGTCGGAGGATAACTTAATGATCGCATCGATTGCTTAGTCAAAGTTGAATACGAAGACCAAATTCAACACGCGTCACTTGAACTTTTGATACAAGTTTGTGTATTAATTTACTCTGAGAATGATCGTGAAATCTTAAAATGATTGTTCAAGTACAGATTATTTTGAGGGTGTAATCACATGAAAAGTGATTAAAATGCAATTCTAACACCCATCACACGCACTTGAGAAGATGTATCATGTAATCTTACTTTGGCAAAACTAAGCCAGAGCATTTCAATACACAAATTCTCAACTGAAAAGTGTAGATTGCGGGATGATCTGAGAATTTGTACTTAATCTTCTCCAATCAAAATGTAGATACATCAGAAGTCGGAACTCTACGCAACTTCAACCTTCATTATAAATCTACGCAGACACCTGCGACAGCGTCGTTATCATACTAAAAAAACATAATCTCTGGGTAGAATAATGAAGCTATATTAGAAGTCATCTCAATTTTCACTTGAAACACGTAGTTCGCCAACATGCGACTGGAACGATGATAGCAAGGCCAAAAAAGGATAATCAATTAAAAGTCCCTAGACAGTCACGCAACATGAAGTTTCTGTTAGGAACACTTTAGTGCACGTCATGAAAATACTAAATTATTCTGTTTAAATAAGATCGATCTTAGTCTTTCTAGTTTCCAACCTCTGAGGCCTTCAGTATCCTATTGCGCAGATTTACAAAATACAGTAGGCCTTCTTGTTGAATGTTTAAATGTTCCACCTTGAATGTGTTCGACTTCAGTATGTCTAAGGTTAATGTATAACGCTGTGATGTAACACAGTTCGCTTTTGTACGCTTTTGTAACAGAATGCGTTTTAGAGTCAGCTAGTGGTAGAGAACCATTTTCTCAGCGCGTTCTCTGGTTCCGGTCCCATTCTTATGCCTGCCGTTGCCATGTAGACATTGGTGTCTGTACTATAACCAAACTGTGTTCACTGAAATAAACCTGGTTAGCGTAATCACGCTCCTGTGATTTTTCTAACCTTCTAACACTTCTAATGCCAAATGATGTTCCAGAGTTATTTTATTACAGTATTTATTTTATTACATTTTATTACAATAAGCGCTACAAGAAATTCATCCGCATCTGGTTTTAAGAGAATACTTTTAATATTCGAGAGCTTACAACTCAAAAAGTGTGATGGAAGACGAGATCTTACTTCTACCATGTCCTGCAGATCTTCTCGTCCCCAAACAAAATCATGTAGCTTCTTTACACCGCACCATTGCAACTCTTCCCCTCTGTCTCTCCAACGAGGTCTTTTTACTCCCAGCACTCGAGACCCGTGCGATGATCGTTGCCATACCGCATGGGACACTTGCGTCCACAACAAGGACAGCCCAGACAGCCTGTTTATTTGCAATAAGCGCTGCTTGTATTGTGCTTGTCCTATTTATGCTGAGACTTGTATTGCCCTGACGCTGTTTATTCGCATGTTGCTGCTTTGTTGTCGAGCCTTGGCTCTCATCATGGGAGGGCCGTATAGAGGCAAGTAAAAATTACGATCTTGTCTTCTCCTCAGATCATTTGGCAGGACAATCGATACATAGATTGTACTACAGAATATCGTAGAAAGGTTTTTACTGATAATGTCATGCTACAATAAATCATGCCATGATCGACATAACAATTCTAAATTTACTCATGAGAAACATTAGATTCAGACCATATGTGTGCAACTGATTTGCAGCAACGCTTTATGCAAACAAGTAGCTATTTAGTAATGATCTCAATGACACTGTGTTGAATAAAGTGCAAAATAATAGTTCAAATCATTATTAAGACACTGCTTGACTCTACCAAAATTAAAATGAAAGAAAATTGACCGATGCAATTCCTCAACAGTATTGCACACCCTTAACTTTTTTCTCCATGTTACAGGATGTAACGGCTTACTTAATTTGACATAAGGTTAAGTCCCTGCACCTAACCACAACAGACCTGAAATTTCCAACAGTGTCAAAAAATTGTAGAGCAAAAAGACCCCGAAAAAAGCTTAATATGGAATATTTGCTTGTTATGGCAGTATTTAGCCTTGCATCTTAGATATCATATAATTTAAGATATATTTTTGAAAGAAAAATATATTTTCTATAACATAAAATGTTATTAAAAATGTTCAAGTACTGGTCTGACCAAAACACAAATTTGGGAAACTTATTACCTGGGTAAAAGGGAATTACTTAAATATTCTTGGAGAGCAACGTCAAATCTCTGTCCTGCCCAGGCAGATTTCACATTGTGATTTCCGATAGTGCTGTTGTTTGGACACGGGAAGTTTTATTACATAATTGATTTGGTTTTACGGTCAGCTGAAGGGCCCTCCATTTCTACCATAAGAATAGGGGTGCCCGCCGTCCAGAGGTGCTCGCTCGCCATATTGGCATGACTTTGCAATTGTTGACCACTTTTACTGCCGCTCATGTTGCCGTGCTTGTAATTTTGTCTCGTATTCAGGCCATGTTCAACATTTTGAGGCAATGAGAAAATGGCAGAGACATTTAATAGGATTTTTTGTTTAAAAACGAAATCTTTGCGTCCTAAAGCTTCATTTAACTGGGTGATATTTCAAAAGGGTTGTTGAATGTAAATGGCAATCTTTATATTAAGATTAGAACTTCAGAATCAATTAATATATATTTTTGGCCTTTCATCGTTGATGTAGGAAAGGGTTGTGCCAAAACGGAAAATTTTCCTTAGGTACGATTAGGAAGCTAAATCTAGTTTGCGTGATGTAAGTACGATATGTGGATGGTTTTTGAAAAAATTATATGAGTAGAAAAATTATTCCTGCTTCATTACCCGAAAAAGAAAAGCTTCACTTGTACTGCAAGTGTACTTTTTATTTTCATGGAATAAATTTTTCGATATAAAAAAAGTTTACCTAGACTGTCCACAAGACTTAGGCACAAATTTAATTACATTTTGCTGAATGCATTTGTTTAGGCTAAGTCTACAGCACTAAGATTGAATAAATGTTCTAAAAAATGTTGAAGATACTGATACTTATAATTTAACAAAGCAGCGTAATTGTACTTCCAACATAACTTATTTCATTATTTAGGGGCTCATGTTCGATTGCTTCACTATTTTAGAGCTCACGTAAGATTGCTTCATTATTTTAGAGCTTGCGTACGATTGCTTCACCAATTTAAGGCTCGCGTACGATTGCTTCACTATTTTAAGGCTCACACACAATTCAAATGCGAAAGTGGGGGTCACAATTCATTTCAACCTTTAATTTCCGAAGTTTGGAATGCCACAATAAATTGTGCAAAAAAACTCGGAGACTCGGAAGGTCGAGTCCTGTTGTCCGTGGAAACAAAAGATATTAAACAAGGCAGCTCTGTCGTAGATCACAGCTCGCCTGAGTCAGCATTTATTTCCAATGCTTTGTGTCGCTCGGCACAACTTTCCCGGCCGCCTCAGACGCGTCTAATTTTATGATGGTCGTCCCTGTGTTCCAAGTGGCACCGTGTGGCCTCTGCTGGCGCTTGCTGGTCAACGCAAGTCTAGCACAGATTAGAATAACTAGCAACTGCTCACGATGCAGCTTTCCCAATGTATCACAGCTGAGGTGAGCTGCATCTTGTGTCTAACAGCAAATGTTAATGCGATGTGCCTCACAGTCAAAGGTGGCTTGCAGAAAGTGTCTCACAGCAGAGGTGGACACAGAATGTGTCGCACATCCAAAGATAATTGCAGAATGTGTTTCATAGCCAAAGTGGAATGCAAAATGTATGTGGAATGGAATGTGTTGTATTATAGAATACATCTTTAAGCAAAGGCGGATTGTACAATGTATATCATAGAAAAGGTGGATTGCAGAATGTGTCTTCCAGCCAAGGTAGATTACAGAATGTATCTCACAGCAATGGGGGATTGTAAGACGTGTTTCAAGGCCAAGTGAGTTGCAGCCTGGGTTTCACTTGCAAGGTGTGTTGCGACTTGTACTTCGTTACCATGAACTGCAGTAAACGATGGCGTGCTACAGCTGTCTCCAGTGCACCTATAGAGCGACACTGACTGAGTTCAGCATAAAACTGACGGTTGATTTGAGCTGAGAAACTGTTGAGCATTCATTCTGTAATCAGAGTAACTGTCATGGGTGCACGTGTTGTGGCAAAGAAACTAATCTTAAAAAATTGATCTCTATATACTGTATTTGTGACATAACCTCGTCTAAATTATCGAACATTCAGGAAAAATTCAAATATTGTTCCTAGTTCTGTCAGAACATTATATCCCATTTCAGCTTGTAAGTACATAAAAAATTGATTCTCATGTGAGGTTGTTTTATGAATTAGGCAGAACTTGAATTATATGAAGTCTTATTAGTTGCTCATGTGTATCGATTGAAATACAGGAGATAGGGGGGAGCGACAAACAGAGGGGGAAGAGAAGGCAGAGTCCCAATTTTGCGCACCCTAGTGATCGACCTGTGTACCAGTTCAATCTATGGAAAAATTCGTCATAAGAGCAAGCGCTAAATAGATGGTTAACATTTCATTATTGACATTGATAAAGTTATTCGAAGGAATCTTTACTAGATTTTCCCCAACACCCATCAGCAGAGAGACGAGTTGCATCTAGTAGACGGAGTATATTATTGAAAGGATCGTCATAAACTAACGCGTATTGTAATTTGGAAGAAGGAAACCTATAACTGAGGCAAGGTCGAGATACTGGTTTTGGGATAGTGACTCAGGAACCTCATATACAAACCAATAAGGTCGGCCAGTCCCTATTTGTATGAAGGCGTGTTGCACGAGCCCTGCTATAGAGTTATTTTGACCAATAGGTTACAGCCCACGCTCTCGTTTGGGTGACCTTTGCTGAGCAGTAAAACACAAGCTGTGTCGCGTATTATGGTCGTTCGAACGCTGCACTTCGATGTCTCTGTCGAAGGATTTCCCACCGATATTTGATATTGGACGGATTTTGGCTCTTTTTTATACATGTTCTACGCGCTGATATTGAAGGCAGTGCATTTCTTGGCCGGCTCTTGCCTGCCTTTTGTTTGAAAAAAAACTTCTTATAGACGTAAATCTATTACTAAGAGCACATGCAACATGTAGGTGCATGCGTGTCATGAGGACATTCGTATAGAACAATTACCTATCGGTTAGCTGATTTTTCGAGTTTTAGTCATAGTCAAGCTTAAAAAAGTTGCAGAAGTCAACAGACCTCAACCTTTCAATAAAATGTACATTCTCAGTTATTGAACACGCAACTCGTTCTTCCCTCGAAATAATCATTCTTCACGTCCCGTGAAAGGCCCTATTCAATAAATGGCCTTTTATATTCATTTAGTGCAGGAAGACACAAGTAGGACAAGCACCAATATAACATGTGCATCAAGAACATTTGATGTTAGCATTTATCAGAGTTTTATCCCAAATACATTACACTCAAAATGAAAGGTGAATTCTATCGCTTTCTTATCCTCAGTCGCAACGAAATCTTTATTCTGAGATGGACAGGCCTGGACAGTCCCATTTGTGGACGGCAGGGCTGCTGTGTCCAGGAGCTGTCACCACAGCGGCCGCCTGGCTTTCATAGCCTCGACTCGAGGTTCTCGAGAGGCTGCAACTTTGCAGACGCGTAACGCGAGCTCCAAGTTGCCTTTGTGAGCCGTCGTCGTCAGCCCGAGCCTTGTTGTCCTCACTGAATGACAGAAACGACTGCACGGTGCAGAACTTTGAGCGTGCACACCTCGAGGCTTTGATGTTGGACGACGGAGGTTTGTACTAGAGAGTAACTGAAGTTACAGGTTATGGAAAATTCAATTCAATGGCTCATGTCAGTCCATAAATTTGACTCTGCACATAAAAGACATTTTTAGTGAACAATCCATGACTGTAGTGGTTAACAACTCTTGTTCTTCGAAGTTTAATCTAAAGTATTCGACTGGCTATTATTTTGATAACTAGTTTTTATTGTAAAGAGTCCATGACTTTAGGATGAGACGACGTCGCAGGCAGATAATGAACAATGTATGTGCAATACTCTGTCGTTCTGGTGTGGCTTGCGTAGCGTAGTAGGCAATATTGTTAATGTGATGCTATAATACAGGTTGGTGAAACTCGTCAAAGCGACGGTAGTTTTAACAAATCCTGGCATCCATAATATTTAAATCAGGTGGCAAAATTAATAATAAATGTTGGAGTTTCCATTCTGAGGATTCCATTTCCTCTCTTTTTCAAATATTCAACCAAAATTAGTCATTTTTGCTGTCTGAAAACTGATCACCTAAAAATTATAACACTGAAAAACCACATAAGCATTAAATATGGAGGGTGTGAACTTCATGCCTTGTGCAAATTAGGTATGTGCTCGTGAGTAATACGGGCTTATAATATCTATTTATTTCTAAAATTCTGTGACACACCTAATTTACAGAAGTGGTCTGAAGGTATAGAAACACATTATCCCAACGGGTTCTGTGGTTCTCGGTTTGGTTGACAGAACATAACAGACAGACAGATGCACTCTGCTCACAACTATGTTCATGCCTCAGAATGCACTTCAGAGCTTTCGGATTCTTATTTTTCTACTCGTCTTGTAGGATAAGAACAGTAACTATAAGTTTGTACAACAAATCTGAGCTGTCTTCGTCTCATACTGAAGCGTTAAGTGATGCAGAGCTTGCCCATAACTGACCTAGAAATATATGGGCGATAGTACTGTACTTGAAACGCCCTTTTGCTCAATGAACGCACCCTGTTGTGAAAAATTATCGTCCTGTTTGATATGATAGGTCAAGTCCTACGATACCACATTTACAGGCAATCTAGTTAGGAATATTTCGCAAATAAAACAGGTAACGTAAACCGCAGTCCACAAATAAAACAGTCTTACGTAAATGAAATCGGTCAGGTATGCCGTAAATTTAACTTAAAGTGCATAGTAGAGCATCGGCCATTTGGACAGCAGAGCCGGGCTGGGCTGGGTACATACTCAGAAGCTTTGATTTGGTCTGTGTAGCACAACACGCAGTGGGGACGAGCTGAAACGTTCTGGCGAGCAATCATAGAACTAACTAACCTTGGATCCGTGAGTTTAATGTGTTCTCTCTGAGAAATTTCAAGTCAGAAAATAGCCCTTTAAAGTTTTCAAAATAATTTTTGGTTTGAAGAAATATTTTTGACTGTTGTGTGAAGGAGGTGATGTTCTGGAAAATAAAATTGTTTGATTGCAGTCTTGAATAAAGTTCGAATCTGCAGGTCACTAAAATTAAAAGAAGTTTCAATAACAAATGTCGTGAAGGAGACTGTTGAATGCACTTTTTTATATCGGACTAGCAAAAACAAGTAACAATCATTAACTTGAAAAAATAGAGTACATTTTTTTTTGAGAAAACACCTGTAAAAGCTCATTAGATGTTATGAAATGAGCAGGATTTACGTAAAAAATAATGGTTCAAGATAGAAACCGAGGATATTGAAAATGTTAATGTGTGAACCATGCAACATTTTGATGGAGCGTGTACTATGTTTACTCTCTCAGACATTCTTGCTCTTCCCCGCGTGTGGACGCACAAATAAAAGCTTCTGGAAAAGGAGAAATTCGCTCTCGTTCATATCTCACTAACTGCTGCCCATCAAAAAAATACCCCAGAAAGTTGCCTTTAACAACGTTTACTCAAGCTCAAGTCAAGACAAAATGCTTCAAACGAGACCGGCCGCGGTAAATATTAACAAACGATAGGGAAAAAAATACTCAGATTACGTTAGTCTGCGAACAATGCAGGCTTCTCAAGAAAAAGCAGAGTTGAAAAAGCCAACATTGCGCATTCTGAGGGCGATTGTTAACTCGAGCTCGTAGTGCAGCGCTTTTTGCACAGTAATTGGGTACCACGTGCTTTGAAATATTCTACTGTCGAAAAATGCATGAGGTAAACCTCAGCAAAAGTTTCGCAGTAAAACAACGCTAGTATTTATGAAAATCCAAGCAGAAAAATTTTCTTTTTCAACTGGCAAAGCACAGAGCAAACGAAGACTCTTCGTGATAGGTTCCGTTAAGCCAAGGTTCTGAGTTGAAGTATCCAGAACTTTACGTAAAGTTTTTTATTGATATACGAGGCTAGTATTTACGCTGAGCGAATAACAAGTGATACCTTTCATATGTTGTAGGATTTGGAAAGTCATGATGCTTAGTCTTAGGGAATTTATTTCTGATAATATTCGCTTTTAAACACAGGTCAAAGTTAGTGATATGACACCTGTTCATGGAGTTTCTTAAATATTTCTTCTTTTTTGGGGAGGAAGAGAAAGATATTTTTACAAATACAAAGTATTTAACATTTCTTGCACAACAAGAAATTCAAATTCGAACGCGTCCGATAAGGTTTCAAGTCTGATCAACACTCAGATTATTGCACCGGGCTCAGTCTCCATCATGTCCTACACCTAAATCTTATTCTGTAATTTCCAACAAATGTTAACCTAATTACATGATAGCTATTTGCAGAAAATTAACCGATAGCAAAATATGTCACATATAGGTACTTTGCTGTATTATCAAAGGAGTCCCAGGACTTTGTTATAAACTGGGGTTGTTTTACTTTTTACTTTAATTTCAAAATTCTGGACCGGAAAAAAATTCTGGTTAGGGAAAAGTTCTATATAGAGAGCTTTTTCCTTACCATGTAGACCCTCGGATTTTGGACATGAATTATAGTTCATGGAAATTATTCTTATTCGTGGAACTTCATCCATTCTAAGGATTCATTGAATCTAATGCAAAAAAGTAAAAAAAACATATAATGAGCTTCTTTCCCAGTGACCAGATTTGCAAAGCTGCAGCCACTATGTGCGAGGGCTAGAGGCAAATACATCCTATTATAATGCTCTTTTCATTTCAGTATTTTGTTTATCATTAAAACGTAATGCTGCCTATTTTTCCTTATTTTGTATCAATTTATTTCAAACTTCTAATCCACCACTTCAAGTACAAATATTTTTTTTAACTTAGAAGTCCTGACGTCAGACAATCGTGATGCTGTACTGCCCTGTCTAGTCTAGCACGGCCACGACCGTACGGCTCTTCAGGTCTGAACATTAGTCTCGCCTTTTGCCATTCGGTTGAGTTAGATATATATATATATATATATATATATATATATATATATATATATATATATATGTATATATATATACATATATGTATCTATGTTAACGAGAGATACACTGAATCTAGGTTATTATAAGTTACCTCAAGCAGAACAGAGAGTTGGAGACCCTTGTTATTGTGGCCAAGTTTCAAGTGATTTTTTATGAGTAGACGCTACTACAAAACTATGGCTCAACACAACTTGGATATTAACCCAATAGATACTGACTATCGACTGAATAAACTCGTATTGGTCATTGTCAAGCACTTATGAGTCGTTATACTAATTAGAAAACAATGCTTCTAGAATATCACAATGTGAAAACACGGTCTGCTCACAAGCACTAATAAGCTCTTTCAACTCTCTCACCTGTGCGATGAGCGGTCAGCCTCTTTTTCCTTGTTAACAAATAGGTTTTCAAAACCAATTAGTCCTCCTTTCTCAATCATCCGAACCCACTGCATGAGGTTGCATAACCTCATTGCTGCTCTCTTCCAGGGGAAGGGGATAAGGGGTCCTTTTATCAAAAATATTCACTACCCTGAATAAGTTATAACCCGCGGGTTGATATCAGTGTTGGACACAACAAGACTAGGGTGATCAATTTGTTGGCGTTCATCACTCCTGCAGTTGATCCAGAGCACCGAGCTGCCCAGTGAAGCCTTGCAGCGGTTGAGGTGTCAGAACAACAAATGATGTTTACCAACAGCTTCTTCTCGAAAACACGGCTGGCTGCGAAGTTTTTACAGTCGATCTCCCGTCTTCAAAACACACTAACAACCCAACAAAACCAATATTCTTCGCTGCCCTCAAAAGACGAAATGATCATTTGACGTGCAGTCTTGTCTGCGCTTTCTAGTTTTTTCAGTAATGAGGTATTGATCTGTAATAGATTATCCTTTCTTGATGTAAATCGTTGTAATTCTTGCTCTTTGTCAATTACGCAAGCAAATGCGCTGGCATCTAGGTTTTAAAAATTAAAAAAGAAATTATAATTTTCATGCATATGGAGGAGAAAAACACGAATAATTTTTTTGTTTCATGGCGATGAAAAGTATTCACAGTCAAGTGACTTGATTCAAGCATTCAAGCGGAGAAGATTACATAATCCTCTCATTTTTGTCGGTCTAGTGAGTCCTTTCATTTTTTCAGTAGTATATTTGAAAAAATGTAATCTTTTCTAGAACTGAGTGCTCAAAAAAACACATATGTTGGTGGTATCATGGACACTTCCACAGAGACTTAAACTTGTTGTTCAGTTACAATTGGAAAACAAATGTAGGTACACCAAGAAATTTTTAATTGAATATTTTCCCGACAAGTCAAAAAAGTTATTATAGACGTAATAAAGTGCAGCCACAAATCTTTCTTTTTTGCCTCTCAAAAAATCATGAAAAAGGGAAGTTATGTAGCTGCACCCTGTATAATACACAATGTATCTCCATCTCTGTCTCTTTCTCCCTATATATATATATATATATATATATATATCTCTCTCTATCTGTGTGTGTCTATCCCATTTCTCCTAATCTATTACTGATGAAAAATTATTGAACAGAAATCAAAACGGGTATACATGTATTGGAAGCATTGTATTATGGAGACCGAAGGGTCAAGATTGCTATAAAATATATTGTTCCTATTTTTCTGGTTATCAACCTTCTTCTCCTACACGGCCCTATTATCGGTAGATAAGATACAGAATAGAAGTTCTGTATACATCCGTGAAAAATATTCATTTAAAACACAGTAATTCATCTTTAACCTTCCGCACAATCGTTGTTATAATAATTTTCAATTGGTCCAATCTAACAAATTCATAACAAAACTATGGATAGAGAATCCTTTATTTTATCACTTTCAAGCCGTGGAATTTCTACGGGAACAATCTAGTTCATATGATAATTGTGTGCATGTTCACAATGACGAAATATGGTACAAAAAACAAAGAAAGATATGATCTAAATGTATTGTAACATATTTTTAAAATCATAGGATAGAAACAAGTATTAGCACAAAATAAAAACAATAGATAATTATCATTTAATCCTTTGTAGGGTTATACGTTTTTGTTTTGTTTTTGTAGCACAGCCAATAGAGTCTTCAAGAGCAACCAGTCTCTTTCTGTAGTTCTCAATTAGAGATTTGTAAATTTTTGTTGGTATTTTATTCCAACCTTCTTTGCATATGTTCTTAAGATGAGAGATGTTTGTTGGAGCTTTCGATTGGATTTGAATTTTAAAATAAAACCACAAATTCCCTATCGGGTTTAATTAAGTCTAGGGACTAACTCGGCCGTTCTAGTGTATTGACATTATTTTCAGCTGGCCATTTCGTTGTAGATCTTGCTGTCTCTTAGGGCCATTATCTTGTTGGAAGACCCAGTTCTCATGAAGTGCATGCTTTTAAATCGAAAAAAAAGAAATTTGCTTTCAAAATACATTGATATGTTTCGACGTCTATTATATTATCTATTACACCCATCATGACGGAGAAATATCTCTAAGCCATGATGCTGCTACCACCAAATTTCCCTGCTGGAGTTGTTTTATTCAGTTCATTTAGTCGAAATACATAGTTCAATTTTACTTTAGTTATCTGACAATTAACTATTGGTAAACAATTTAGTTTCAGTGGTCCACGAGCACCATTCGCAAAATCAAGAGGAATGGCTGGCTGGTGGGAAATTGTGAAATAATATTTCTGCAAATACCTGTTCTATATAGCA
The DNA here is from genome assembly GCA_006783055.1 of Trinorchestia longiramus. NCBI lineage: Eukaryota > Metazoa > Arthropoda > Malacostraca > Amphipoda > Talitridae > Trinorchestia > Trinorchestia longiramus. The sequence goes on from VCRD01001131.1 coordinate 31,256, forward strand.
TTCGTTAATGTGTTATTAGTAATGCGTTAATGCATCGCATCGCTGCTTGATGTATCATTGCAGCAGATATTTTATCAAAAATCTAGAGTAATTATCAGTCCCATTTTATTTAGAAATAATAGGTGTGACAATATCAATATTAAAATATTCCTGGTTAATAGGTGCGACATGAAAGAACGATGATGTTAAGGTGCGGCGCTACGAAAGCTGCGAGGGGTTGGCTGAAGCCAATAACTCCACGGATGACAAACATGCGGTTTAAGGCGATGTGTCAGCCCTTATTGCCTAGCTGCGCTGGCAGTAGCGATGCATGGATGTTGTCGGCTGCGCCACAGACGAAGAAAAGCAGAAAAATGCCTCGTCATAAGGTGGAAGAGCCTTGCGGGCCTTGGGGACGAATCATAATGAAACTTGGAAGGGATAACCAAGGCTCGTTGGAAAAGTGAGCAAAAAAGTTTTAGAGGGCTCAGCAAAAGCTCCCTGGGAACGTGAGCTAAACATTTGGAAGAGCTGGCCATATTGCATTGAAAGGCTGAACTATAACTTGGGGCATTGTGATGAAGTTCAGTGCAAGTCTAACTATTTTTAAGTGAAAGCAAGAGGTACAGTTTGTGTTGTGGAGAATTGTAATGTAAATTCCAGGGCATCAAAACTAATAACACGTACAATACTTCTAAAGAAGAACGAATTTTGTCACTTTTAGTTTGACACATTTTAAGGTGTAAAACTGACCCCATTTGAAACAGTCAGACTCATTCTAGCATCAACGAAGGTTGCTTCATTTTCAAACAAACTTGAAAAATTTAATTTAAAAGGTTTTCATGAAGAACTTGTGGAATTTAGAAATCTGTTTTTCGAAGTAAGGATAATAACTGCAACTCCAAAAACTTTGTCAAATAGAATGCAATTTAAAAATCTATGAAAAGAAATACGTGTCGCCCGAGATTTTCGAAGATACTTGTCATGAATATTACTCATACGCGGATAAATTTTTTCCTCAAGAAGTGACATTTTGCAAAAAATCAATTAGACCATAAGAGTAACTACGTAACTACGAAAGTATAAGTTATAAGTAATCAATCATTACTTTCAGTTCTTCTTGTAAGCGAAATGAAGTTCTCGCTACAATTTCACATTTATGAATGTAATATGAACGTACGTGTGTCAAAATAAGCCACATATCTGTATTACTTGTACTCATACACCAGATGAAAATGACGTGACCCTTTCACGACTGAAGTTTCTGAGTATGTTATATTTCTCTCAGAAATGCATGAAATTTTTTATTTCCTCGTAAATTTTCAGCGGTTTTCAACTCCAGATTTAACATAAAACAGCTGGCGAAAGACAATTAGAACCATATATGTCAATTTCCAGGGATTATTTAATTCTCTGTCACGCCGCTGCGGTGAGTCTAATAAGAAGGACTAAAAGTCAAGAATAACTGGAGTAACATCCAAACTTGCAGCATTGATGATTTATAAAAAATTATGATTGTAGAATGAATCTATCTTATAATCGCAAACAAAGATAAACAGGTGGTAAAAATACTGCTGGCTCGCCATGTGCAAGTATTTATTAAACTAATTAAAAGATACGGACAATCAGAATAAATCTACTATGACAAAAATTTAATAAAAAGATCCTCAAGAATCGAAATGCATTTACACCACACAAATGATCCAAGTAGAGTTCTAGAGCTCATGATAAACATATTCAGACATTACGATAATGAAGTTACATACTGTGCGTAGTTGTACGTTCTTTCTATAGTGATACACATTGAAGAAAACTCATAGGGGAATTCAACAATCCAAGAGTGTGATACTAAATGATGGACGTTCCAGGCACAGTTTTATACATGACTGAACTGTTCGAGTAGGAAGCCTCGGATCATTAATGAACGCACCATGAATTTTGTCCGAATTCTAGGAGCAATATGTGTATACTTAATCATTTTCTGTACTACTCACATTTACTTCGCGATATTGGACAACTATGCGGTAACTAAATTACTTTACGAGCTCAGAATTCTTGCTGAATCCCTTAATTAGAAATATTTTGTATTTGTTTCGAAAATCAAAATTTAAAATCCTAGACCTCAAAGTCTTTGATTGTGGACATGTATTCCATGGTAAACGCATGAAACCTACCAGCAATAAACCGATAATGTGGAAATTAGACCGCATGCTTTATAATGACATAACTGTGACACCAGCATCTTAACCACAACACTGCAGCATCTCGTCTTCACGCAGGCTGTAGAAATTTTCCTTAGGGCGCTTCAGAGCGGAGCAGCTTTCCTGATGCCATCGTCATACCTATACTCTTCTGAATTAGGCAACCGAAAATGGTAAAACCGCCTTCATTTCAATTTAATAATAATTATTGTCAAATCGGTATTCTTAGCGTAAAATGTTATAGCTGAATTAATTTATTATAAGAATTTTTTGCATGTGCTTCATTTATGAGATTTTTATCAAAGTGATGGTCTGATGTAACTTTACTTTATTGATCTTGTACTCGAGTCGTTGAATATTAGTGTCCAGGTAGATTTACATGTTACCGTTTATCCATTAATAAGAAGGAGGAACATCAGCAAGTCTGAAAAAGCACTCATTGGACAAATATTAACGAGTACGATAAACTTGACTTTTAAGTAACAGTTAATAAAGAATCCATTACGATATGATGGATATCTAAAAAACAAACTTAATGCAGAACATTAAAGTTAACAAAATGTAAAAACTCTCTAGGAAAAAAAAACAAGAGAAGCATTGGCGATTATTTTTAACTAGGTCCATTTCTGAAAGTGAGGTAACGTTCAACAGCTTTTAAATCGAATCGAAATGTATTGTGCAGGTAAAGTCTTGGCACTAATTGTGTCAAATAGAACTGGGCTCTTGGCCTGCAGTGTCTCTAAGTAATGATAAGTTGGCTAGCTTACATTAATTCTTACTCCACTGCAAAGTGTGAGCAACAAGACACAGTTTAATGCTTAAATTTCGAGGCCTACATCTGAACAGTTTCATCCGGAGCCGAGTAAGGGTTTACTCTGATATTTATATTTGTAAATGAAACGTTTATTCTCTCTACTGGAAATAAAAACTGAAACTGAAAAAAACATACTAGTTTAAACTGGTGATCAATAAAAACTTATTTTAGTAAGGTTAGTCAACTTTGTGCATTTTATATCCACGGAGATTTTTCAAAATTCTGTGAACAAAATTGGAGACATAAATAAGTTCTAAGAAGTAATTTTCAACTTAAATCATTTCCAGTACGTACATATTTACCTGAGGTTTAACTAAAAGGGAAAAAACGCTGGTAACTGCGGCTATTCAACCCAGTATGCTTGAAATAATTGAGAGAGAGCGCTTTACGTTGTGAGCCTGGCGATGCACGCCAGAGACTCAAATCGATTATTACGACCAAGCAAGTTAGCGCTGCTGTATCAACATGGACCTGCAAGTGTTGCCACTTGTAATATTGATTGTTGGTGCCTCAACGCCTCTTATTTCCTTCCTTGTTATTTTAGTGAAGCGTCTATAGCGACTACAGTTTGATACCACACAGGCAAAATTCTGCTAGAAATGCTTGATGTGTCCGTCCGACAACTCAATTGCATCATGTTATAGATCTTGTGGGTGGGTAAAAAATTTTAGCAGTGGCCATCAGATTTTTAACGCAAGCAGCAAAGCGACCCTGAGAGTCCCTCTGAAATTGAAGGTCTGACAACTGACAACGGCTCGTTAAGGTTGTAATTTTTGTCTTCTAGCATTTCTCAACTGAAGACGCTGTTACCCAATGTATTGCTCAGTAATATTACCTAATGTGTTACCCACACTATTACCCAACAGTGTTACCCAATGTTGTGCCCGACATTGAAATCAACTTGTTGCCTAACAATGTTACACAACGTGTTATCCAAAACTGTTACCCAACAAACTCAGGCTGTTTGCAGTCGAACAAGCATTCATAAAGATAATAAGCGAGTAATTTTTATGAGAAACATACATCATCATTGCCATCTATTGCGACTAAATAAAATCCCTGAAAATAACAATGTAACAATTAAGTCTAAATTAACACAAACGCATTACTACAAGAACTAGCAGGGCATCGTGAACCCTTTGTGAATGTTCGTAACTCACGAACGCTCCTGTTTGAGGAAGAGACGTCCTAGCTGTCGAACTGACGTGAACGAGCTTAAATATTTATTTAAATCTTGTAAATCCTTAAAACTAATAATAAAGGTGAAGGAGAAGGGTGAGTAAAAGAACATGAGAATAATTAAGTAAAGGAACATAGAAGTAATTCAATACATATGATAAATATAATTCGATAGTTTCCTGCAACAACGAGCATCAAAGCTAGGGCATAAAGAAGAAATTAAAAATTTTTGTAGCATTTTTCTGTTCATTTGTTGTTAAGTCGAGACCCGTGAACATTGTGAAGCAGCTACATTTGAGGAATTCGATGAAAAAAAGTCATTTTTTTTCTTTGAGGTACATTTTTATGCATGAATTGTTCCTACGAAGTGCGTTCTCCAACACTTTGTTCGCTCGTTACATCTGTTGTATCATAGAGGAAACTATGATGACGGCTTGCATTCGATATTCTACTTGCAGATATTAATTTCATATCTTTAATTGAAAGCAGCCTCGATTAACTTATAGTTATTGTCGCCCCTGCTTTTTAAGAAGTGCTTTTGAAAAATTACCAAAAACGATTGATGAGCCTCAGCCTCTGACTATGTTCAACTGTTTTAACTGTTCAGTGTAGCTTTTATGGAAACCTCTACACCTGTGGCCAAATTAAACTTACATTTAATTTCAGAGCATAATTTCAAGTAAAAGACCAGCGCAGAAGTGCTGTTGACTCGCCAGGACAGGAACGGACGCGCTCATGACGTGCAGCTCGAGTCCGGCTCGAGGCCTCCCTCTGTCCGCAGGCTTCCTCAGAGCTTCCTCCTGCACAAGACTTTGACAAAAGGCAACTCTTGTAACTCTTGGATTGTGGTCTTAAGAGCTCCTGTGACAGATGCACAGTAATATTCTGAGCGTGTTTCAAGAGAATTGTTGCGAAAAAATATCCCGGGAAGTGACTTGGTCAGTCATAACAAATAGCTTGTTCAGTCTGTCGTGAGGGTCCAGAATTTCATTTCGACAAGTTTCATTTATTCTTTGGATGACTCCTCACTCGTTCTACTTGTAAATTATGTCAGAAAAATTCCAGGGCAACTTAATAATTTAATGTAAAGTTTCCGAACACTCTCGACTCGAGCTATTCCGAAAAGTTTCTTAGGAGAAATAATCCAAGACATCAAAACAATATCTTTCTGGAGTGTCTCGAAGGGTCGACTGGCGAGTTATTAATTGCACACTTGGATTTTGAGCTCCATTTCTTACGTGGTGCGCCGTAACAATGGGCTGCCGGAATTAAAGGTCGTAAAAATTGGTGCGGGCAGTGAGAAATGTTCAGTATTTAGGACCAACTGGACAATGGTTCCTTCCTGCTTGGAAAGCTCACTTCGTTGCGCCCTCATTCCGAAAACTGCACTTGTGACCATCACACCAGCGTCCGTTCCTGCCAAAACGTCTTCTTTGTCAGTAGTTAAACGTCTTTAAGAAATGTTATTTAACACAATGGAACATTTATTCTGATGCCCTGGTATTTATAAGCCTACATTTATTCCTTTTCAATAAGGAGAAGAAACAGTTTAGCCCCGTAGGCAATGAAGACATGAACACTGAACGACAGCAAAATGAAGTTTCTCGATGACTTTTGAACATCGTCTCATTAATTTTTGCTTTTATCCTGGCGAATGAACAGAAAAAACTACAAGCCTCAATGACCTCGATTAACATATCAAAATCATTAATTTTTGATATAACTGAAATCGCTACAACATTTTAAAAGTATCTACATGTGAAAATCTTGCAAGGCGTTCGAAGAGAATTGGGCTGTGTCTTCTTGGACTTGTGATACTTGATATCAAGTGGGGCCAGTCAGACTAACTTGAGGTAGAATATCATAAGAATAATAGTGCAGTAGCGGAATTGATACATTTAGTGTTTGTTTGAAAACATGAAAACGTCATTAACCAACAGGAACATTTCATATTCTTTATTATTAGTTTTTAGTAAACTTAATTATTGTGCATAGTTATCTACATCACCTAAAATAATTACGAAAGAAATTAATATTGAATAGTTTTCCTCAATATTCCATATTTTATAGGGAGGTGAACCTAAGTCACTTATTAGTAAAACCATTTCTGATTGAAACCATTCGAATTATTTCAGGTAGAAATTTGACTATAGCACAGAAACATTTCACACCATATAGGTTTAAAAGAATTTTCTTTTCTATTTTCTATTTTCTTATTAAATTCATTGCGTCTTACAAATTTACAGCAAGTAATTTATTTGATCGATATTTTGCGCCTCATCAGAGTGTTCATTCTTACAACGCATCTAAAATGCCACCAGTGACTAGAAATAGAAAATAAATTTACAATATTGCAGTCAAAGAACGTTTTCAACTCAGTGTCTTCTGAACTACAAGAAAATATGAGTGAACAATTAATCCGTGTCAGGTACAGAAAATACGTAATGCATGAGCTGGTAAAGTGTCTTCTCTCTATCTCTTTTCCACTCACTTATCTTTAGCATTAGAGATTTATTATAGCTGTTTATAGCGTAGCAAAACAATAACTTTCGTTGGTTTATTTAGTCTCATGTGCCGTAGGTTCATAAACTTTTTTTATTCAAAATAATGAAAAGAATAAATAAATTGAGCGTTACCCAATGCTATGTGCTTTGATAAATTTTTTAAAATTTTCACTTTAGGTTTGCTTTTAAATGTAGACCTCAGCGGTATTTATGTTATTGTTATAGTGATGTTATTTTTACTCTTATTGTGAGAGTTTGGGCTCAAAATATCATTTTTATTCCATCGTTATCATTATATTTTATCATCAGGTCAATTGTTTTTATTGCATTTAGATTTCATGTTTTAGCCTGATAGATCTATCTCTTGTAAAAGACGTACTATGATACGAGTATTACTGTTACTGAGTATTTTTACATATGTCTTCACAGCAGTACAATTATCAGTTAATGTACTTATTTTTACTTATATAATATGTCATGAGTTAAACTAAGAGTCAAAAATATTAAAACGCCCACGGCTGGCAGATGTGGAGGCAGTTGTCAAGATATCAATGGCAAATGCTACCGGTGTACTAAATTTACTACCGGATGGGCAATCCATTGAAAAATTTAGAAGAAAAATATTATTTACGACTGTATTTTACTTATTATTTTAACGGAAATTGTAGCCAGTATACAAGTATCCTATTAGGAATCTAGGTTCACTAAGCATAGAGGGCTTCCCAGTTCTCTCGCTACTCATCATCTCTATGTTTTGAGCCTTATAGTTAAGCTACGAGACCCGTCTAATATACAGCCCCACACATGCGTGGAAAATCTTAACCGATGCACAGTAGCTTCAAACTTAGAACCCGAGTTCCATTCTTGTCACATCGAGCTGGTTGTCACTATTGCATAGTGGAGATTCAAGACAAAAAACTGTAGAACTATAAATACAAAATTTCAGGCATCTTCTCTTTGATTTCAGAGGTCACGTTTATGCAGTGAGACATCGTAGCTGCAGATGGAAACGACCTTAAAGGTTCAAGTCTAAAGGTTTTAATTAAGATATTGTAAGGCTATTTTACAATTTAAAACAACTTTTCTCGAAATATTAGCAAAGTTATTCATTTTAATCATCAATTTGACAGAAAAAGTTTTAGGCATGAGCAAAAAAGTAACTCCAATGTCAATGAGTCTATGAGCTTATCAAGTGAAACATTCCCTCGTAAAGTGTCATCGTTGACAAGTAAACTGAAGAAAAACCACTTTCACAGGAGAAGTTGTACTGCAACGTACGATGTGAACACCGGCGTTGCAGACAGATAGCGTGATTTGCGTTGAGAAATAGGCTCTGTCAATACGACGATATATGGAGCAAAAAGTCTCGTCCACCTCCGCTGTCGGAGTGCTATTGGAGAGCCGTTCTTTCCTGCACGCCGGACACGGACGCTTTTTGGACTGTCCGCGTTATCGGAGTAGGGTGCGGACCGCTAGAGGGTGACGCCTTATTTATCGAGCTTTGATAGCAAAATTTTCCCTTTTTTGCTGGTTAAACAAGAAAAATACAACTTTTTGGGCACTGCTAACTAAAATAGAATGCGGACTGATAGTGTGGGAAACTCACAGATTCATTTTATAATAATCATCATTTAATGTAACCAGAGATTATCAATAGAATTTTGACCTTCATATAGAATTGGTAAGGATTATGCCCTACCAAATAATAACAGTAAATTATTTTGAGTCATCTGATAACTTTTTGCATTTAGCGCAACTGCTACTTGTGTTAGCTTAATACACTCGTCATTTCATCAATGCTGGGTAGCATGTATCTGTGATGATTATTTCTTGAAAAATACTCAAAATTAGACCCAAAAAATACTCAAAGTTAGACCCAAAAAGTACTCATAGGTAGACTAGAGAAGCACTAAGACGAAAACTTACTTCACACAGTTGAACACTGTTTCTCAACATGGTAACAGACTAGATAAAACTACGGGGTTTAAATTTCGTTGTTAGTATCAACTCATTAACTTTTTCAATGTAGATATAAATTCAACGAAATTGTACTCAAATTACATGCGTATTCTAGTCACATGTAAAACCGTGAGTACGTGCACGAGCATGTAAAATTTGATTAGGAACAGGTTTCAGTTGCTAGAGGTAATTCATATTTAATTCAAATTATACCATTCAATGTTGTTTTAAAGTTCTTTCAATGAATTTTTTCGTCGAAGTGACGTCTGTCATTTCTCCCTCTCATGTCAACTGCTCATGTGTCTCCAGCTCAACGCAAATAAAAAGAAAAAGAAACATTTGAAGGAGCACATAACTACACTGCGCAAGCTTTGTTCAGTACTGAAATGTTCAAGTATTGATAACACTAAATTTACCATAAAGAAACTAGTAAAGATCGATTGAATCAAAAATATAATATTTTACAGCTAAGAGCTCCACATTCCCAGATAATTCTGAAGATGCACGATTTGATGCACGTCTGAGTGTCGTATTTTCTTCTTGCCCTCTGCTGCTGAGTCTACTGCAACACTGACAGAACTTTTCTTAGTCACACAGGCTTTTCATTTATTTTGAATATTTATATTTCAAAATATTTCAGCTCATATAACATCATCTGAGTGGTTATTGTCATAAGTGTTAAGTTCACTCGAAAAATCTTAAAAATATAAATGATTCAACTAAGATAGAATAAAAGAAACTGTTTTTATTATTAACTATCCATGTAAGCAGTAGCCCCTCATTAACTGTTGTGTATGATGTAAAGCTCGGTACTTTTAACACTAGCGTATTTGCATGAAGCTAAAATTTAGAACTAGAAGCTTGCTCTCTTAATCCCTCCCTCGTCCCTCGCTCCTCTCGCCCCTCCTGCCACGGAAGTAGTGCAAAGCATCAGTGTACTGAGTCGGTGAAATCTAAAAAATTTAGTTGGACTTATTTCATACACTTAATTCTTAGAACTAGCAGTGCTTCCAGCACGATTCCCGACATCCGCGCAGCAGTCAAAAACCATCGGGATTATCCCTGGGAGAATAATTATGATAGCTTGTCACAAAAAATTACTGATATTTTTGTGACTATGCATCAATGGTAAGGAATCGTAAATATTTATGAACTTGATTTTGAGTCAAGAAAAACTAAAGGAGTGTGTTCATAAGGGGTGTTTTTCCCACATTTGAGAGCGATGATCTTATATAATATGGAAGTCAATTGACTTCGTTAAAAGTTCAAAAATGACAACTGTATACAAAAGTTAGAAAGCTTGCCCCGTAAGTTCTCAAGCTCTCGCCTCAAGTAATAAGAGGCATTGAAACTTGACAAGCCTTAGTAATAACGACCGACAGTTGAAGCAGATTAGCTAAAAATTAACTTGTTTTCAAATGTATCACCGGCAACAGTTATTTTGATTTACTATTAATTAGTCTGAGAAAATCGTTTAAAAAATCGTTAATATTTGCTTAAACTACTGAAATTTATAGAATCAGCACTCCTTTATTTATGACTAAGACGGAGATGAGTGATCCTGATTAGGTAGACAGCTCTGAGATACATTTACCGGCAAAAATTTCAAAATCATATTTAGATGAGGTTTGTGAAATTTATAATGATATTTTGCGAACGTCCTCTGTGTTCTTGAATTCATTCATCTGCCCCTAAAAATAGTGAGAGCCACTAATGATTTGATCCTTTCACTTATTTTTATTTTAGAAAGTCAATACGTCATTTAAGTTACATCGCAATAACGAGACATTTGTTTAAAGAAATACTTTACACAATGTAAACTTACTACTGAATTTCTGCAGTGCTAAAAGAGCTGAAATTCCGGTGTCATTCCAGTTCCCGGATTTTTCCCCAGACAGCCGTCCACTAGAAGTAATTTGAAGCATTCCTCGTTTCTTCTTTGGGTTGTCACGTGGAAACGACTCGGAAATTATTCTCACCGGCCTCATATTCCTAGACGTACATATCGCACGTCGAGCATGGCAGCTTAAAAATGATCGCTGGAGAGTGAGTGACGATCTCACAGAGCAGAGCAAGAGTTGGGGTGCGGGTGTTTAGATGGGGTTCATGAGAGCGATGATGGGGAGGGTCCGAGTCTTGGTAAACGACTTCAGAGATGAATGGGAGGACTTTAGATTTGAGTGTAGAACCATGAATAAACGTGCGCGCAGCAAACAGACGCACTGACGAGCACGTAGCAAAAATTATCCTCCTGTATGCGACTCATGTCAATCACAGGAATATTTTCGTAGAAGCATCTACTTGACAGAGATTAAAACAATTTATGCAACACTTATTTCGTCACACAATTTCGTAGATTTCGAACAGAGTTACCTACTTTCTTGGACTTTGCTGAATCAATATATCCTTGATTAAATCACTTGTATTACATGTTCATATCTATTTTGAAAAAGTGTCTGATTGCATCTCATCTGACGAACGTGTACCTGCTTTTTTAGAAATGATGACACTTGACACACGTTCTTATGCGTCATGATAACTGCATGCAGCTCTCACTGGACGACTTCACTGCCTGTCACGTGCTGTATTAAAGGCTTGCAACTACATGAGCCACTGAATAAATAACTTTCCTTGGAAAGTAGTAAAAATCGTACAGCTCTATTTAGAAAAATATTTAAAAATAAAACACTAATTATATTGAACCAAGGTTGTAAAAAGACATGTTCCTCAAGTTAGCTGTACCGATGTGTACTGTCATACGAGTTAAATTAGAAAAAATTAAATCCGTGTTCTTTGTGCTTGAGAGCCAACATTGGAATACAACAAGAATAAGGATACGATACAAAAATGAAAAAAGAAGAAATGTACTCCAACGCAAAATTTAGTTAAGTAAATTCTCAATCATGGATGTCAATAAGCGTCGAAGAAGTAATCAATGAATATTAGAGAAAAAAATTGACGATCCATTGAATGTCAAGTGACCAGAAATATTAAAATCTCGTTTGATCCCTTCATTTTCGAAAATGTGGTTCTGAACAACGCGTTTCATACTCAATGAACTCGAAAGACCCAATGAAGACGCTATTTACCGTAAATGTGGGAGCTGAACGTTCGTTTCACACGAACTTTCATCGCTTGAATCACTACAAAACACTGATGAATTACACGCTACCGGCACGATTTCGCTCTGAGGATTAATTGATTCTGAGGCAAGTTAGCAATGATAGCTGGGATCACCTCACGTTTTAACACAGGGGCAGCAGCAATTCAAACAGCAAACTGCTCTAAGGCGAGTGTTGGGCAGTGCCTTACTGCTCGCATGGAGCACGATGCACACTCTGTCACTCACGGAGACAGCTTCTTTGTCAAAGGGAAACCGGCAACGGCACGACTGCTCTCAAATTAATGAATTGCAGATTCATTGAAATACTGCACAGTTTCCATAATCATGCTGAACGGTAGAAGATGACTTTTATTCAGTTTTGAGTTTGTAGCGTTGCACACCAAAACTTATGTTCTGAGTTTCCACCCTCAAATTAAATTTGTGTTCATCTAAACGATTCTGAAACATCATGAGTGAACAGCCAGATTGGAAATTAGATTTGTTTAAAAATTTCTAACCAAATATTAAATTAAAACGAATATAATATTTAATCATCATTTGTTAAATATTGATGGGCGTTGCAGTGTTCATTATCATGAAAGTTGGTCGGTTCTGATATATTAATTTTCTAGAAATAAGCGTAAGGCTGAACTTTCTCTCATCTCTTTTCTAAAAATATTCATGAATCTCTGGAATGCGTAATTCTAAAACAAAATACTGCCACTGAATAAACTAATATTTTTTCTAGTTGGTCTTCCTTAATTTTTCATCACTGACAGAATCTACAGTAATTTTTAAAATACTACTGAAAAACTTTCGAGTAAATATATTATTCACATATTTATTCCACGCAATTTTATTTTTCATCTCGCATTGTTATATATATATTCAAGGCGTTTTCACTAATTAGTATGATTTGGCTTGTAACTTCTTTAACGATGTGTTTACTGCAATAAATCTCAACCAAGCAACTATGAGAATGAAATTTCCCCCTACGCTCTTGCAGGGAAAAAACGAAGTTTCTCCTTCCTTCACCTTCTATGCCAACGATCTCCGTCGATCGTGTATGCTGTCAGTGCAATTCCGGTAGGATGCTGCCGGCAGTGTTTATTAAGGTAAGAATTGGAATGTTTACCTCAGTGATTGAAGCGGTGCCTCGCTGCTTGTGTTTGCCTCTCTTTTGTTCTCTCGACTGTGAAATTCTTCGCTGAACGACCTTTCGCTCTCTGACACCCGCCGCTCTGTTCCCCCTGGATCGAGAGTCATAAATTCTGGTGGATTTTAAAAGAGTAAGTATGATTCGGACAAAAAATGGGGTGAGCATTTATTTATCAGTATAATAATAAAACTTGTTCAAGGACTTGAAGCTCAACTATTAGAATGGAGTACTATACACTGGTGCGCAGTCCTTTGGTTTGGAGTCGGAACTTTGGTTTGGAGTTATAAAAATATTGAAAAATGTTTTTTCTGTCAAGCATAAGCATTGTACGGTATTTGCACTACCAAAAATGAATACTTTCTTAATCTACAGTCAAATTTAAAATAATAGAATAACAGGAAGAAATCTTGTCCAGTTATCTAGAACAAAAATGTGCCGTGACAGAAATAATAATTTCTTCGTTGTGCGCCACACATTACATACATTTACGCAGTAACTCATCGCTGCTGAGAATGTTGTTTTAAGTGTAAATAATGTAATGTAAAAGTGTAAAAATAATCTTCCATGTAACATCCCCTCACGATTTCAATAACCTACATGTTACAGTACCTCTTGATTTCAATATCCTATATGTGACAGCACCTCGCAATATCAATAACCTATACGTATGTACCAGCACCTCACCAATGAAAAGCTTGGAAAATCAAGGCACTAAAATAATTAATAAATTACAATTTAATTTTCAGTTAACACACACCTGATATATAATAGATCTCGAACAGCACATCATACACGCTGGGACTGAAACAAAATCAGAGTGGAAAAGCTATAAGTTGTTATGTACATGCCAGTATTTCCTCTAAAAAGAGAGGCCCATCCCGTTTGTGGACGTCCAAGAAACCATGCCTAATGAGCGTTAAAATTTCATGTTAAAATCAATCTGTCATGTGAAGTCGTGCGACCAGCATACGCGTTTGGTCTCAATATAATTGTGTAGGCTGTAAGTATATGTCTCTTTATTCTGTATTGGACATCACCGTTGCACTTCACTAAGTTTTATACTGAAAACTATTTGCTAGTGCAGAGCCACAATATGATTATTGAACAGTGGAGCTACATTTTGGAGACACAATGATGAGAAAACCAAAGATTTTACAGAAAAATCTCTGCGTAGCACACTGTAGTTTGTAATTCACGAACATAACTCTTAGTTATTTCAAATTAATTCTTTAGTTTGTATAAGAAACCATTGAAAAAACTTTGATCAGGATCTCCTGTACTTTCATTACGCTAGCAACAGTGAGCCTAAACTGGTTCTTCTGTATATCATTATATGTATGTATAATAAAAGAATGAATTGCCAATTATGAAACTGAACAAAATACAGATCGCTACCAATGGAGAACAAGCGATAAAGTAAGATCTTGAAATCTACTAATTTCGTATTCATGATCGATGACCTGAAACTTATTTTCATACTAATATATTTCAAAATACAATGAAAATTTAATCATAAAAACTAATAAATTGAATGAATACTTAAAAAAATTGTTCTACTATTGAAACTACTCAACATTCAGGAGAGAATAGGCTATGTAACGCAATTATTGTCGACCTTTTTACTCCTGTGTTTCAGGAATATAACTATAGTTTACATACGTTCAAAATGAATTAAAATTGAGATGCAATCAAATTACACAAAATGAAATATATTGCTAAAGAAAAAAATTATTATTAAAACAAGATAGAAACCTTTAGGGACTTGTTTTATAGATACTTTTTAAAACACTTCTTGCCTCCAGTAGTAAACACCGACCATTGAGGTACGAAATTCTAAGTTCACCACCGAGGCTTAAGTGAACTTCACAAGTTCTTCGACCAGTTGTGGAAAACCTTGCTTTTTTCTTGAGGGTTTAACTTTCAAAATATATTAATTCCTGCAACTTTGCACAAAAAACTCTTGGTTATTGTTCGATTGAATTATTTTCAGATGAAAACATCCATTTCCTTGCTGCAACACAAAGCAAAAACTTGAACACGATCGTCGAGAGTAACGCAGACGATGAGTAAAGCAGAGGTGCTCGTGCCCTTAGGCCATTGTTTGGGCACAGACACGCAGTGCTTTTTCGTTTGTTGTATAATGCAGCACACCAGACACATGCCACAATGGGACATATTACGCACATGCCGCAATAGGAATATCGGACACATACCACAGTGGCACCTACCAGGCACATGCCACAGTGGTACCTACCAGGCACATGCCACAGTGGCACCTACCAGGCACATGCCGTAGTTGGACAAACTATGTACATTTCACATAAGGACGTACCAGGCACACAATGGTCGTCCAAACAGTCTCCACAGAGAACACCTCAGTATGTCAACAATGTCCCGAAATGCTGATAATACGGGTCTCGGAATGCTTACTATACAAGTCCCAGAATGCTAATTACTCTAGTCTCAGAATATTTATTACACCAGTTCTGGAAGGTTAATTATGCCAGCCCCTAAATACTACTTATATCAGCTTCGTGATGATAATTATACCAGCTTTAGAATGCTGATTACACTAGAGTCCAAATACAAATTATCCCTGACCCACTAATGCTATACTAATCATACAATAACCAGAATTCTGATTATACTAGCACTTTGCTAAATTGTTTTATTTCATCTTTAGTATTTTGAGTCAAATTACGTATAGTAAAATGTCAAAAAACAGAAAAGCTTTTTGAGTGCAAATTTTTACATTGGTTTTTGCTTATTTTTACAAGGTTCAGCAAGGTAAAGCAAAAATTTTGTTTCTATGATTGCAAAAAAAATGATTTTTAATAAATTCGAAATGAATTTGGAGGGAATTAATTTTGCTTCTTGATTCTCAATTATCAATCTGGAAGTAACATCAGAATGCGAATTAACAACATAATATTCCTTGAATAAGGGAGTAGTTTTCAAATTTGCACAAATATAATTGAAGACTGTACAGGTTGAGTGATACTCCGTGATAAGCACAGATTTTGCCCTCAAACACTACTGCGTCATCAGTAGGTGGTGACTTCTGGCTAGCTGCCCTTGATACTTTCACTTCCATCATGCTTCTTAATTTAAAGTCAAAGTAAGAAAATAATACGCGTCTCGCTAGTTGGCCGTAGCCGTGATGTTTAAATATTTGCTGTAGGCATTGGAGCGTGACGTCCGCTGTGTAACTGCCAAGGCGTTTACTGGTAACGTTCACTCAGACGGGACATGATACTGCATTCGACTTTTATGACTTAATTGCAAAACGAAAATAATAAGAATTTTTAGATATTACAATGACTGAGGCATATAACATTCTTGTGCTTATATTCTCCTTTGATTTTTGAACCATGAACTCGATGAACGTTGAAATGAAAAGGTGCTGTACATGCTTGTTATTGAAATCACAAGATGCTGTACTTGCTGGTTATTGAAATTATGAAGTGTTGTACGTGCAGTTTATTGACATCACGAAACATTGTACATGTTGGTTATTGAAATCATGAGGTTGCTGTTACATGTAGGTTTTTATTATGCCAACTGCAGCCTTACGGGCAGACCGAGTGCTGCGTGGTCGTCGAGTCTCTCGTCTTTTTGACAAATACTAGCAGAAAATAAGCCCCGACAACTTGCAGGAACTTGTTGGTGATGCTTCTAGATAAGACGTCTCAACATCAATTAATGAATTGTATATTCGAGTAACTCTCATTTACTTCAAACGTCAATTCTTTTAGAAGAGAAGTATTATTTCCGACCATAGCACCATTATATCACATACATACAATCAGAAACCGCAGTCTGGTGGTACTTTAGGCACGAAATCACGTTTCCCTTTTCGCTTCGATGTGTGTTTTGGTATCTTGACCCCGGCAGTGCAGGACAGAAAGAAAATCACACCCAAACTTGTAAAATAATAATCAATCATATGTACGTTGTTCCGAACCGTATGCATAGTACACACTGCACAATGTTGTAATTAACGACTATAAAGACATCCCATCTCATTGTATTGTCACTGAGCTTGAGCATAGACAATTATTACTTAGTACATACTCGTATACGTATTGAGCACAAAAAACAGACAACGATAGCCACACTATGACGCTCAGGCCTTAACTTTTGTATGAGAGCTTCATTTACTGTACCTGAGACCAGCTTCTCCAGATCGATGTCAGAAATAATTTATGGATTTCCTGGGAAGCTTCTATTGTCTTCATTGTAATTTTTGATGAAATATTTTAAAAATAAAAGTAAAATTTGATTACCATGTAAATCTATGGCATTTGTGTGATATGCTGTACACATTGTGCATAAACAGCAGCACAACTTTCAATAGATTCAATGGGCAACGTTTCCTATGACTCAAACTTCATGATAATAGTCAAAATAAGTATTTATATTGCTTATATGTGAGCATTGAGAAGGCAGAAAATAAATTAAAATACGTTAGAAAACACTTTCCAATTAACAGTTGGCGTAAGCATGTTTATGAATTATACAAATGTCACTGTACATACTGTGCAGCTTACAATGTCTTACACAACGCATTTTGTATGGCCTCTCACTGATTTCAAATAACTAAAAAAACTTTTAAAAAACTGTACTTCATTCGTTCCAATTGCGGTAACGAATTTCATGACTCAATTGTTGAGCTTTGTGGATCGAGCTCTGTTTTCTGGGTGCCTAGGTTGATTGAATGTTATCTAAATTTTGAGGCAGAACCCGTCGACACATATTACATATAGTGACAACCGTGTTACATTTGTATGGCATCAATGAAATTTTGAATGAGAGTAAACCTCATGGATGCAATAATTATTTTTCATAGTTAGTCGAAGTGACACAATTTGTTCGTATGCGTTGACTTGTAATGACATGTTTGTAGATATTTACAACATTAATGCGACATTTCAGCTGTAAGGCCCAACTGAACTGTTCAGAATTTGAGTCGAAGTAAAAAGAATTTATATGTACATGTATATAATTTGGTAGACGAAGTATAAATTTCAAAGAAACATTACATCACATTATTTAACTAAAACATTGTACAAATGATCTAAGAACTTTCATTTAAGCTTCCGATATTCCTGCTTGAATTTTTCACAGTCGTCCATAAGTTGAACGCAAAGGCCAGGAATAAAAAGAAGAACAATGAGAACACGAGGCCGCGTATGCAAATCTGGCCGAGCTTCCGGCCGCCTTAGGCTTGCTTCCTAAATACAAGTTGGGGTCGTCAAATACTGGACGCTTCAGTCAACACACAATTTGCAACGCATAAATCCTGCACCGAAGCCCAGCTTCTGTTTTCATCTCGAAAACAATTTAATTCAGCAAAAGGTTGTCTTTGTATTACACCAATATTGTGCCTAGGCCCTTCAGCCAAAACCAGTGTTGGTAGAAGCCGCAATTCCTCTGCCCGGCCTCAATGTCTAAAGGCAGCCATGCAAGACCGTCATCCAGGGATGGATGCTTGATTTCTAGCACTGCTGGACCAAGACATCACCGGAATGCGCAGTGAACAAGAAATATTTTTGAACTCAGAGGCGAGATCGGCGGCTACCATTCTGATCTCGCATTAAAAGGCGAACACACACTCGGTGTGTACTGTACACACTCTACATGTACTGTGCACAGTTTGCATGTACTGTGCACACTCTGCATGTACTGTGCACAGTTTGCATGTACTGTACACACACTGTTGGAACAACATGACATCATAGCCCAACTTTGCCCACTAAAATTCAGCATAAATTATTCAAGTTTTTACTTACATTTTGAAATCAGTTTCAGTTCAGTTAGTAGTTCAATGCATGAAGGTTTGCCTCTTGTAGCTTACTTGCGAACTCTATCGTCAGCATTTCTTAATGTTCATTAAAAGTAATTTCGCTAAAAAAACTGAAGCACTTTCACATCTTATTGTTCCATATCAAAATTTAGGCAATAAAGTTTAATAAAATACATGCTGACAAGACTTTACATTGGTCAACATGATCAAACAAGCATAGTTTGAATACGATCAATTTGTCAGCATTCTCGTATTGTGGTAAAAAGACGATTCTCTTAACGTACTAGATTGGTACAGTGACAGCTCAACCAATGATTTGTTGCCTTGTCATAAAGGTTATTCCACTGAAAGGTCAATACAGTTTAATACAAGTATAACTTAAAGAGGAATTATGAAATACCTGCATTGGTGCACGTAAATCTTGCTTATCGCTTCTATTCGGACAACGATATCTCATGAAATTCTGATCTTGTCTTCTAGGATTCTAAGTTCCATGACAGACAGTGCATTAGTGTTTGCTAATTCTATAGTACACACTAGCCTTAGATCACAGCAACCTCCTCCCGATCTAATTTCAGAACTCTGGACGGGGTCTGAAGGGTAAAAGATGCGGAGTAAAAATCAATACGATGTGTTTCATGTATCCAAGTAACTTTCAATCTGCTAATTACATCTGTTTTTGAAAACTCTGAAAAAAAGTCAACATATACATTAAAAGTTCAGTTTTTTAGCTACTCGTAGGTTTCCTATAAACTTTGATTGATATAGAATTCGTTATAATAAGGAAAAGTCGTTGTGTTTATTATCTAAAAATTATATAAGAAGCATATTGATTTCATAAAATTTAGTACAAAAATCCACTTTCTGTATATGTCACTATTGCTTTTGACTTAATAAAAAGAAATGAAGATTGCCTCATCTACCAAATTTTGCGTTAGAATTCAAGTGTACACGTTTCTAACAGCGATTTCGATTAATACAAACGAGTTACTTTTAAAATCAAATTCACTCTTCGATGTATTTCCTTCTAAATATTAAAGTGTAAACTTAACCTCAACTTAATCATGTGAATATGTCATAATTACTTCGAGCAATTACAAATTTATGTCGAACATTATATACTGTACATTTACTGCATATAAAATAAATAAAAATCAAATCTTCAAAATCACTGTATACTTCCGCTAAGACATGTATACTTAATTTTACAACCCCATTCTAGGCACCAATGCAATGCCATCGAATTTATTATATAAATCAATTCCCCAAAACTCACGAAGTGATGTTTGTTTTTAGCAAAGTCTACCCACGAACGCCACCCGACAGGCCTCTCAAATTGTGAACGCGCCTTTCAGCATCCCAGAGCTAGGCGGGCATGCAGAACAGCGGCGCACTGCACCAGCACGGCCACTTACAGCTGCTCTGCACGGATGCATAACCTGATAGAGACTCAATTGCTCCTGCGCCTCCAATATTGACACTCTGGATTTAGACAAAATTGATGCACAGAGCACATTTTTCACGGCTGCTGCTTGAGAGCTGATGCTGTAGCTAGGCTACCACAGATCTTACTTCGAGAACCCCTCTAAGCATCGTTCTCATGAATGCGTTCGATTTCAAACTGGCATGAATCGATATTATTTCATCATTGAAATTCTGCACCTCAAATAGGTGGGGATAAATTTTTAAATTGTTTTGACACATGACTGTAGTGACTCGTGTGAATATCTCTTTGACTGACACCAAGCTCTAGCTTCAAACGTCTAAAATTGCGATCCTGAACTTAATATTCCAATTAGAGAACAAGGAATCGCTTTAGATTGTATTTATGATCAAACTGGTACAACAGTTATTCAGTCTCATTTGAAGCCCTCTTCAGTCTCTCTGTTGATCAATTTTTCAGGACCTGTAAAATTTATTTAAACTAGTCATTGATAATTAATTTTATCAGCTCTGCGTGAACTCCAGATGATAGACAATAAAATGATAAATTACTCGCTCCTCAAGTATATGAATTATTATGGTCTGCACAAACCTTGAATTATGTGACTCACCTGTGATAGCAGCTGAAATCATCAATTTTTTTAAAAGGCTAAAAATTTAGACTAGTCTTTTTTTGAGCATTTATCGATGTTAGACTTGAAAACCACAAAAATAATAGAAAACGTGGCTGGCAAGAGGTAGCGACCCTTGATGCTGGACACGGAGAACCTCTTTGGCTCATCAGCAGTCGACTCACGAGCCAGCAAACAAACCTCGGATCCTGCTGATGCAACGGTTTGAATATTTAGATCATCAAGACGTCTAGCACGGGTCCCTCTACTTTTACTGCAACATTGCCTCAATTTGTATTAAATCATCGGTTTCGTGCTTCCAGAAACAGAAATAGTATACTCTCTTAAAAAAAATCTCGTTAACATTCTTCATTTTAGAAAGGACTTTTAATGGCATAAACTAAAATGAAAGTTTAAGAATATATTACGAAAACATCATTTACCTTTTGAGCTTGAAAAAAACTCTAAAAGTTACCGTTTTACCACGCACATATAAGAACATAGCACCCTTAACATGTTCAGATTTAATGAACGCAGAATTTAATATTGAACAGTTAACTTTTGAACATCAAAGTAAAACAATTGAAGTAAAGACTGTATCAATAACAGTATGAGTGGGGAGTTCGCTTGTTTCTATTCAAATGCAGGACACCAGCGAGCAGGGATGGCCAGCCTAAAGCTCACCCTAGAACAGAATAAGCCTGAGCAGGAATTGGACTTCGTTAACTCCGCATCGAAATCAACTAAACTCAATCGAGATTTCTTCAGAGGGACGCGTCCGCAATTTGCCTTTCTTTGGAACTCGCATGGCCTCAGGGGATGCCTTCAGATGTGATAGTTGATACGTATTTCTTTTTTATAGAAGATGCTTTCTTCTTGTTTTTATAATGCAGTGCTTATTTTCATCAGATTTTGTGTTATAAAATGGGTATGATTTTGTGTAATAAAAAAATTCAATCCAAATTTTTGTATTCTTGCACGGTTATTCATTAGTTTTTACCTTGAAAAACGTCCACGGACTTTAATACCCATGCTTTACTATCTTATACACTTATCGTAACTACTTCACAAGTAAAAGTGATTAATATTTTTAACCATCAAACTCTCATTTTACCTGCATTTAACCATACCTGGTTGTTTAGATGATATTATATCTTTTTGTTGCTTGTATTATTTTCTAAACTGTTTACTTGTAAAACCTAACGTGCTTTTCTATCCTTACTCCTCAACCCTGGACGGCGATATTTACGGGAGTTTGACAAAATCGTTCGATCTTTAGAGCGTTTGAAGGGCTCTGCGTACAAGCATTTTCATGTAGACCATCCAGCGAGGCTTTTGAAGTTTCCCAAAACAGAGAGCAATTCAGATGAGGAGGATAACAAAGGCGAGGTCGACTGGCAGAGAAAAGTCGTCTTTGGCCAGCAAAGGGGGGCCCAAAGATCGCGTTCTGCTGACTAAGATTCGCTGCTTGTTTACGGCCGATTTATGGCACGTCTGGTAATTCCGACGAAAACTGGAACAACCATATAAATAAAGACAGCGTGGGATACACTCCGATGTACCGCTCCAAAGAGACATCTACAGAGCCAAAAATGTTAGAATTTTGTGAGCGACTTAATTAGTTTTTATTTCAAATATATTTCTACAATCGTTGGTAAAAATAAAATCCTGCAGAAGCAAAATCAATTTTTGGAAACAAATTCAATCTACGAGTATCTTATTTTACTGATATTTAATATCTGTTTTTCAGACGGTGAGGTATGAAATGCATTTTAAATTGTAATCATGAAAACATTCTAATTATAAGAATTTCATTTGAAGCACTACATCTCACTCTATTTCTTACTCAAAAGTGCTAACGTAATGTATTATTTAAAGTCAGAAAACCAGCTTTTGCGCTCACCTGAGATTACAGACGTCGTGACGGGCTTCTTAATACATGCAGTTATCAAAAATGTAACCAAATTATAATATTTACGAGGAGTCATATACAATGATAAAACAGAAATTTGAAAGGCTTGACTTCATGATAGAAGCTTTAGTTCAAAAATTGCTAATTGTAGCAATTCGAATAGTGGAACTATCGAGTGCATTGAATACGGGAAATAATAAAGTAACCATTGAATTTTCACATGTGGGGCTCATCGGCTGGAATTCTGACTGGAGAGGTAATCTTGCACTTCTAGCGTACCCAGAAAAACGCCACATGATGTAAGCCCTTCGTTTCCAACTCTGGGCAGAATCATAGAATACTTTTCAAGGAGCCATAAAAAATGCCTTCTTTGATGTTGATTCTTCCAACAGAAATTCCTGTTCTTCGACTCCCTATTAGAGAGAATAAGTTCAGAGAGTTGAGCCTGCCTGCCAAGCTTTGACTTTCGTGCCGCCGCTGTCTGGAAGGTGACGTGTGCTGCAGCGGTCGAACTAAGGTCGTTAGAGGTAGGTTTATAGGACGAGGCTGACCGTGCTCCACCACTATCTTATCTACGCTGCTGCCGCTGCTGTCTTTGCCGTCTTCGAATCTTTCGCTCATTTCAAGCCAGGAAACACAAGGAAACCGCCTTTTATTGCACCAGATAATTTTCCCTGATGACTTTGCAAGAACGAGAGCAAGAACCTCAGAGATTCGCCTAACATAAGCGAAATCACAACTTTTGAACACTAAGAAAACCCCTTTATATTTTGCAGCTAAGGCACAATAAACCTTTTTCGGCTTGGAGAGAGTCATTCCTCTTTTTAATATTGCAATATTTCAATAGAAAATTGAGTTCCGCTGGTTTTACTCAGAATATGAATGTTAAAATTATAGAATTTTAAGAATATTTGTACATAATAGGGTCCATTGTTCAACACGAGTCAACGGGTCATCTCTTAGCCCACGGCCAGCTATTTACTCCTGTCGTCTCCTCCAACTCCTCTTCCTTAGTCCTTTTGAGGTCCGGGTTTTAGGAGGGCAACATTTTCGGAAAATCGCCGATTTTCAAAAGCCGTTGTCTGGCGAGAAAAGAAAGACGCGGCTGGCCGTTGGGTGTTTACAAGTGCAGGCCACCGCCTTAAAATTAACCAGAAGATCTCGTGTTTTTACTCCTCATATTGAAAAACAAAGTCGGCAAACAACTGCCGCAGACTTTGGCGAGAGAAAAGAGCCCACAGGCTTAGAGTGGAATTTTTTAGAGGATGAAGCGGGGATAACCAATGAAGAGAGACTGCTTAAATATTGAGCCCCTCAATGGATCAGAAAAAACTTTATCACATTAGCCAATGAAAAACATGATGCGCCCCAGCGACGGTGTTCCTCTGTTATTCTTTCGCGAGAGTAATTTTCCACTCAAAACAGTGATTAATGAACTGCTTTTGAAAGGCCAACAAATACCGCGAGAGCCGAAGAATGTAGGTAGCGTCTGTACAAGAGAGTCTATGAGAACTATTATAAAATAAAAACGAAGGCTAAAATTAAAATAATAACTTTATAAGAGAAAAACCAACTTTAGTTGGATTTATCAATAATGGAGACAGTAGTGTCATACAAAATATGTTAGGTAATATACGGATGAAACTTTTTGGAATTAATTCATTTTTTATTGATATTTTATGCAATAGTGGGATATTCTTTATATCTCAGGGCATAATTCTCGGCTCTAGGGAAATTGCTGCTCCAACACGTACCACAACGGTGGACTAAACTGAAGCTTAGCGAGAAAGCAGATGCAAGTATGCACAAACGAACAACATGCATGCGTGTGCTTACAAAATTGTTTGCCTACTTTTTGAGTACATTTCATATCGCCTTCATCTGAAGCCTCCTACACTGTAGGTCCATTTTTAACAGAGGTAAGGCTGTTACAGCGGCAGGTATGCGTTCCAAAAAATAGGCCATGTTTAAAAATACGTACGGAGCATTGGATGTTCTACATTTTATAGCAAAAATATCAACAGGGTCCCAGTTTTTTGCAGTCGCTTCTCACCAGGCATTTAAAGCATGTTCTAATCAGAGATAATGTGCAATAGCAAGATGAGTAAATAGACCAATGCATTATTAATTAGTTTGAAATAAAATACATTAATCTTTGGATGTCAATCATAATGTCATTCAATTTAATCAGCATATCAGCAGACAATTATTAGACAAACTAAATACTTACTCAATATTGTAAATTTAAATGGCAGTAGTTGCATGAAAAAGGCCTTCGTAGTGTTTTGAAGCGCTAATTTTTGTGCATAGTAAGTGATGGCCTTGCTATAATCGGCCATAGTAGCAGAATTACTAGCATGGTACTTTTTATGAAATGCAGATAAAGAAAACTTAATAAAAGGTAAATCCCAACTGACTTGAAAGCTAGTACGGCCATTGACACCAGCACAGTCTTTTTTTATGAAGCACATCCCGGCCGCACTAACAGTTTTACCTGTATCATTTAAACCACAACAATAAAAAGAAGTTAATGAGACGCATTTCAATAACATCAACGCATCTCAATCAACATCATTCGTATTAAATCCTACGTTAACTTTAGTATTTAAATAGTAAATTTAAAACTAATTTAAACAATCTTCAATCGAACCCATTCTCTTTAAAATCTAAACCCAAAGTCTGAGATCTCATTCGTATTCGTAGGGAAACCGAAAAAGCGATCTAGCAAAATAAACAGTATCAGCATCTAATTCCTGTGCCGAATAAACATTTAAAAGCTTTCTAAAAGAGATCCAAATGAAGACTGTCGGCAATAAAGCAGCTAGGCCTATCGTTGGAGGCCTACCAAGACAAACATCATAGAAGAGGCTCCTGCACTCGATCAATCATTCAGATATTCAAACAAAGCCTTGCTTGCACGCACTCCTAACTCGTGAGATAATGGAAATGTTGAGTCGCAGGAGTTCCGAGCCCCCGCATTGCGAGGCCAGGCTTGGTCTTCACTCGATACAAACATGTGCAAATATTCCAGCCTGCAAACCGTCCCAAAATATTCTTCGAGGCTGTCTGCAGCGGGCAAGCGGGGGACCAATTTCTCAGTGAAAAACTGCACTGATGTGCAATGCTATTTATGACACTATTAACGCTATTTCCTGGCTTATAGAGCCTAGCATTACTTGTTGAAAATATGGTTTCAATAATAACTTCAATAAATGAAACGTTGTGGGAAATAATTAGTCCGTAAAAATAAACGAATATGTTCCTAGGTGTCACTTCATTGTATGCTTAAATAAAGGTTTGGTCTAACCAAAGAAGACCGGGAGTAGGAGTACAAGCTTTGGAAGAGAAGAAAGGGTAGTGTGTAGGTTTAAAAATAAGAAACATAAGTTGATCAAGCAAAGATGGTCGTAATTTGTAGCATTAAAGTGAAGCTCGAGTTACTAACATTGTTTAATTTGCTCCCTGAATGAGTAGCCTGGTTATTTCTAACAAATAAGGGGCTCTAGGAAAGCAACCGTTCTTTGTATCTCCTAATCAACCTCGCACGAAAATAAGCAATTCTAATTGCATTGGTTTTGCATATTGCAAATAACTTTTCTTTTCCCTGTGAAGTATTGTAGAAAAGTAAATATCTTCCCTCATCAGAGATGAGTTATCGTTTAACCGTGCTGTACATTCCAAGACAAGTTCATCTAATAACATTAATCAAAATATCACGGTTGACTTTATTTGATTTGCTTTAGTTTGTGTTACTATTTGCCTTGAAGCTACCTGAATATAATAATGATGAATTCTTCTTAAATTAAGTTCAAAGTTAAGCTTCCATTTGTGCACGCTGTTCAGCCGCCAGTTGGCTGCTAACGACAGCTTGTTCTGCTTAGCCTGTATTCCGTCCTCTCGAGTTGAACAAATGCGAGGCATTTCGCTTACCTGTCCAAGTTTGACACGCTTGAGCATCGCA
This sequence comes from Trinorchestia longiramus, assembly GCA_006783055.1. Classification (NCBI taxonomy): domain Eukaryota; kingdom Metazoa; phylum Arthropoda; class Malacostraca; order Amphipoda; family Talitridae; genus Trinorchestia; species Trinorchestia longiramus. The sequence continues at coordinate 57,887 of VCRD01001131.1, forward strand.
AGTTAACACGCCGCACCGATCGTCTTTCCGACCTGTGTTTGGAAGTCCTATAACGTCCCTGAAATGACAACAAAACTCCTCTAAACATCAATAAAACAGATAGGAAATTATTGGAGGCCTGATCCAAATATACGGAGACAAGTTTCGACCAATCAAGACTGTAAATACAATGATGTCTATCGACAACACTGCAAACTCAACACAGCCTCTGGTGACAGTTGCGAGTTAGTGCTTTTCTCCAACTTTTCGGGACCATCGTCGACTGCAGACGCAGCATTGCAGACGTTTGTTGGTTCTGTCGATCACACGTCTCGTACGGCATTTAATAAAACTGTAACTTATCGCAATAAGTTCAGGAAAGATGCAAAAGATGGAAGTGACAAGCGACAAACCGGCAACTAAAGCGTCGTAGGTAAACAAAAGTTATCAGCAGAGACAACAACGTTACTCTACAAGAGCGTGCAACTGTCACCAAGTCGTAGACCGCGACCGTAGATGTACCAATCCCACCCTTACGAAACAACTATGTGGAGGTGAGATTAAAACCCGTTGACAGCTAACGAGAGACGACCTTGCATCTGTATCAAGTTTGTGACTTGTTTATGCAAGTGAGATGCTGGTGGCTTCAACGATTACCAATTGAATTTCGATTTCTTTTTAGGGTCCTGCGTTATTACCGAAACGCTGGCCGAGTGTACATCAAATACCCTCGATACCGAAACACGTCCGCCTTCGTCCTCAAGTGGAACGCGCACTCAGCTCGTAGGCTCGGTAAAACTGTCAAGTTTTCAAGTTTTAGTATTGTTTGCATTTATTGATTAGAAATAAGTTTACCAATACTGAGAACAAGTGCTCTGACGCTCAATTTATTCTTATTCACATTTATTGAAATTAGATGTTTTATGGGTGACATCAGTTCACGGGTCAGAGTTTAAACCTTATATGATTCAAATTTTCGTGAAACAATAATCAATTTTTTTATAAATTACTGAACAAAAAAATGGTAACTGTGAAATAATGCACGAAATTTGAAAAAAATACTGATACTAAATGAACATAGATTGATACTACAAATCAATTTTTGTATTGATTAATGAAATTAAAGCTAAAAGTTTATTATTTAAAAAAAGGAAGTCTTTAGCACTATTTCACCGTAGTTGAATATTAAATTTACATTTTTACTATGAATATGAAACATATACATGTATGCTGAAATCATTAGGAGATATCCCATCATCAAACACAAATTTTCATTCCTGACCTTGGTAGAATTCGATGTTGTTTGCTTTTTACTATTTGGTGTTTTTCAATGCATGAAGAATAGAAAACTTTAGCTTCACTTCAGCTAATTTAGTAACACAAGGAGCAACGTGACCGTCGCTCTCACGGCCACCACTTTTTCTAATGACAACCGGAGAGTATCATAGGAAAAAACATGCAAAGATCTGATTTTTTCCGATATCGAGTGTGCACGAGAAGGAAATAACCATGTACATATTCGCATGACTGTGCTTCCCCAACCAATAACTTTAAGTAATACTAACGTACCTTTAAACGGTTTGTATTGTGATTCTTACTTTACTGATGAATTATCAGAGAATTAGTCTTTTTTACACGAGCTCGTTAACCCAGTACTATGTAGAGTCATGAGGGGGCACTGAAAAATAGGAAGAGTAATGCTCTTCCTCACCAGCAACAACAGCAGCAGCAGCAGCACAACAGTTGCCTGTTGTGACGCCCGTCCAAACTAAACACGCTGCAGCTATAGACAAACAACGCAAGACTCTTCTGCACTTCCATCTTGTTTTTTCTCCTCGGTTCCTCGGTGTAGGCGCGCTCTCTAAAAAGTGCCACCTTATCCATATGTTGCTCGCAGGTTTTCCTCCCCGCGCACAAGACAAAGAAGAAGATTTTCAACTAATTTGTCACCGGGCGCTGAGATGTTTGTTCGCTCCTCAGCCATAAAGAGATGGTAAATAGACATCGTCGTCAAGAATAAAACTTTCCATGACAATGTTTAGAGTTTTCTGTAAGTCAGTAAAAATCCCATAAGAAAATACGCTCTTGAAGTAGCTTGATGAAAAATGATGCAATGATGATGCTTGAGTTTTTTCGAAACTATCTCCTGATGGAATATGTAACACAAAACTCTGTGTTTCTTTGGCTTTGGCAAACTTTTTTAAAAAAATAAGTTCAGAAATGAGTCATGTTGCAAGAGGGCAAAGTGCAAGTAATTTAAATATCATGATTGTATGTGCAATGCATTTAGAGCTTATAAATCTTACGAGCAGCTACAGCAGCTTAGAATCTGGATGAGGGTTCGCTTAAACAAGTCTGGCGTTCTTTTGATGAGGCTCAGAACAGAATAAGAAGCTCGATAAAAGCACCCAGGTTGAGAGGAAAGTATGAGGCGACTGGAGCTGCTGAGCCTCCCTGATCCAGATCTTCTCGAAGGGCTTGCAAAAGAATCCATTTCATGACGACAGTGTGGAGCAAATGCAGATCGTCCGTTTCTAGCAAACGAGGATTGGCGCCCAGAGCTCCGTCTGTCAGTCTTCTCTCTGGGAACGGGGCCCGTCACGTGTGTTTAGGAATGAAGATAAGAAGGATTTGCCCTTAGAATTACTGAATTATTTACGAATTATCGGCAGGAAATTAACATACGTTAGAAGGCTTTAGCGAAGACGTTATCGGCAGTTGCTGAAGCGCACGACTGAAATTGGAGCGGAGCAGCACTGCCTTCTCGCCTCACTCGATATCCTTTGGGTAAATAATTGCTGGATATTGACGAAAGGATTGGAGACGCTCTCTATAATCTAAGCGTACAATGATTGTTGACTTTGAATTGATATTGACAGTGTTCGAATAAAATTGCAAGCCTAATATGTATCAGTGGATTTACTCGAACGACTGTCAATATTTTCATTGGAAATTGAACTAAGAGCTGCAGTATAATTTTAACTTAAATGTCTAGGCTGTAAAATCCACATAAACTAATATTTTTTGTGGTCCTTAGAGATGATGGATCTAGTAATAGCGTTTAGGTTTTTGACTTTTGTAGATCTACAGTAAGTGATTAAAAGGTTCTTTGCAATAAAAATTAATCACCCACTTAATAGTATTCTACTTCCACAAATACAAACGCTCAAAGTTGCTTTTTAAAAGTATCGCTTGACCGATTGTAATTGGTATATTCACGGTTATGCTTCACGTTTTTATCTGCAGTAAAAAGAATATAACTCAATTTTGTGTCCTGATCACGATTAATGAAAGTAGCACGAAAAAGAAAAATTACTTTTATCTCATCGAAGACACGACGACGACAACTCAACGTGCTTACGTCGGACTTTGGAATCTCAAGAAAAGGTTGCCGGAGACTGCTTATTATTTATGCTCCTGTAATAAATTGTCTGCCTGGAATTCAATCTTTAAATACAGTTTGAATTTTGTTCCAGATTTCCACCTTGCAAAGAATGCTCTTTTTTGTAAGCTAATTATGTGACTATGGGTGATGAATTTTATGTGAGGTAACTTCTATTATACCTTGAAGATAAATCGAGTGATTTAAATCAACTTCATTTGCTTCCAGGTGACTAAGCTTTGTATTGCTACCACAGCGACAATCTGATGTTGTTAAAGCACAAATGCGAGATCGATGTTGTTTTTGACAGTTGCGTGGTCTGCCAAAACATCTTTGCGTGCTGTACCTCGACGTCAACATCCCACAGGGAGAACAGAAAACAATCCGAGTTCTCGGTGCAGAATCACGTAATGCAAGGCATCCTTCGTACGCCAGTAATTCGTTAATCCCAGTAATCTCCTCTCGGCCAATTCAGAAATGCAGTAGTATTTCAAGTATTTAGTATTCTTCGTCATTCAACGTTTTTTGAATAGTAGCCAGCCTTGAACTCCAATAAATACTCATTACTGAAATGGTGTCATGTCTCTTGAAACCTTATTTATAAATTAGAATCAAATGCTTTAGATGGATGTTAGACATTTTTATTATTTAATGCAAGAAATAGCTGATGAATTTTTTTTAAATTCAATTCCTTAAATTAATGAATTTCAGTGTACCAGCAAACAAATACAAAAGATTGAAGTAGGACATTGCTCTATGCCAGTAATAAATGTTCACTTCATACCTAAAATTTACACTATATAGAAGTTTTTGATCCATTAAGCCAAAATTCATGCCAGTTATAATTGTGCATGGCAAAAACAATTACATAGTATTGATAATCTGCAGTGTTAGTAAAATAATTAAATGTTTAGTTTTGGGCATTTGCATCGTGCAGACTGTAATGCAATTCACTTGTTTTGAGTCTTCTTAACCTACCACGACTGGCACTGCAACACGCATCACTACACAGAAAAGGGGTTCTTGTATTTCAAGGTAAGAGTGAACTCTGCAAATTATTTTGCAGCGCCAAGGTGAGGCCACCTGCATCATTGGTTGGGTGTGGTGAGGTGTAACAAACGGGCGCATTCTCGCCAGTCGTGCATAAACATTTCGGCCTGACCTTTTAACGACTTAAAGGTTACAACACTAACAGATCTATTATGCTCACCATATACTCCTAAAAGAAAAGAGTCCGTCCCTGCGACGAAGATCTGCTTGGCTCATGTGGTGACATTATAATATTGTACATGAAGTATGATTATGGAAACTAAATATTAATAAATTAAGGCATAAGCAAAACCATTATGATTCACAAAATACTCAAGAATTGAACTTGTAGGGCTGCCAATTTCTTTATTATTATTGAAAGAAAAAACTTGTTGGTATTGAAATTATTTTCTTCCATGAACAGTAGCTTTGAACGTGCTTCTACATATGCATATTTAATTACTTTCAGCATAAGTACTTTACGTGGGGCAAATGTTCAGGTTGGCATAGGATGCCAGTGTTAGTTAATATCTGTCAAAATTCAACACCAAATAACAAATTCGATAAGATATGGACTCCTCATCCTTGTGTGGACTCCTCAGCGTGTTGCTAAGCATTGGTGTTCAAGTCTTTACAGCTTTACAAGTCTTTACAAGTCATATTTTATAAGTCTTTGCAGCTAAGCATTGATGTTCAAGTCTTTACAGCTTTCATGAAATAAATTTTTGTCAAATGTACGTGAAAAAGAATTACAGAATAATCTTAGTCGAGGTACAGAGACACGACGTCCCCGACTCTAAGACATCCTGCACACTCAACAAGCGAGGTCAGCAAATTACATTCAAGTGTTCACAATGGGACTGCATAAATATGAGCTTCATATATTCATAAAGGATTAGATTACGAGCATGATCTTTTTAGTGTGAATAAATTATTGTCATTAGTTATAATTAGGGCTAAACTGATATTAAAAAGAAAAAATCATTATTCCACAGTGGGTGTTAAAGTTATGACGATATGTTTGATTATTGCATTGGCTTGATCGTTCATAGGCTCGATCACTTCATAGGCTCGATTGTTGCACAGGCTCGATCGCTTGAATGCATAGGCTTGATCGTTCAGATAAACCTGAACGAGTTACAACAGTATACTTTAGCTACACCCACCACCACCCACGCACCGCCACTCACACACCACCAGCTAGGCACCACCAGCCGGGCAATATCACTCACGTACCCCCAGCCAGACACCACTATTCATGCACCTCCACTCACGCACTCCCACTCACGCACCACTGCTCACACACCACCAGTCATGCACCACTGCTCACGCACTCTCACTCACGCACCACCAGTCATGCACCACTACTCACGCACTCCCAACCAGGTTCCATCAGCCGACCACTATTCTTTCGCTAGCGTTGTTGTTCTCAAATGAAGAGTTTATTCCTGGAACGTTATTTATTGTATATCCAGTCACTATTTTAACACAAATTATTCTACTTACATATTAAAATGCGGAAAAAGTTTTCGATGTAAGCTCAAAATATTATGGAATGTATTCCTTGGTAAGGTTTATTGCACAATACATGACAAACTAAGGGCCGCTTTGATCCCTGTGATGCATAATTTTCTGTAATGAGCCAAAAGACAAGACTCGGATAAACATATATCATGAAATATAACATTTTTTAGTTGTATGTTGTGCCTTCCGCATCGCCACCGTCAAAATATTCAACAAGACAGTAGACCACCGTGCCCCCATCACCCCTCGTCCCACCCTACTCCCTCTGAAGCCGTTAGACGCTCCTAAATGAATGGCATACGCGACCAGCGGCCTAAGCGGGAGTGCAGTGAGAACTTCGCCACACTGTGAAGACCATCCATAATTCTGTAGCTCAGTCTCCCCAGCTGAAGATGAGGCTGTCGAAGGAGTTGAAATATGCAGCGATGAGACGGCCTGGCGGGCGCTGGACACTCGCCTGAACGACAACAAGCCTCCAGCAGCTGATGCCTGTCATCCAACTCGTTTTACTGCAGAGTACGGCTACTGTCGTGTCCCCACAGTTTTCATTGAGGAGCCATATTTGGAAATAAAAATTTGTGTTCAGTTTTAACTGCATGTGCACATAAATCTGAAATCTATGAAACTTTATCACTACAAACTTTAGTGTTCTCTTTTGATGTTTTACTTTTTCAAATCGTTTTCTCGGGTGCTTTAAATACATAGCAAAAAAATTTATTCAAATATTTATAATCAAATTAGAAAACCTGTACGCTACACCTAGTTTATATGCCTTCGAACATGTAAGAATCCCAGACATTGGCTCTTGCATAACATCCTATAAAAATCCGACTCTTCACTACGGTAAATTATTGTATTCACTGAATAAGTAATCTAAATCTTTGATGTTTTGGCATTAATAGTTTTACGGAATGTGTACGCATTGATAATTGTATGCATCACAATAACAATTTATTAATTATTATCAATGATGCTAAACGATTTATACTGAAAAATACACGATAAGCTGTGATGATCATTTCTTATTATTGTGTTTGATTTAATTTCTACGAGACTGGCCAGTATTCAGAATTACTTATGTACACACCCATCTTAGGTTTACAAAGATTGTATTACTGAACTTCTTCGTCAATATCTCCTGCTAAAATTTATCCAAATATTACTTCATCCAGCTAGAGAGCTCCCAGGTATTCAACTATTGCTGGTGACATTATGTGGAAATAATTGGTGATAATAACATGCCAGGAAATAATCAACAAAAGTTTCCGTATTTTCATTAAATTCTGAAAATTGTAGGCATCCAAAATGTTGATTTCACATTGTCCATAAAGTCTCTTTACAGTTAAGAAAATTATTACAAAACCAAATGAAAATAAATGCTTGTGGATGTTATTGCGAATGAAAATTAATTATTAAACTTATTTTATGGCTTTTACTACACCTGTAAATAGGCCCAGTTAGTTGTACGAAGCACATTAAGGTGGTTCTCGATTTTCTGTCATTCACTGTAGCATAGCCTCATCAGTAGAGGCAATGGCATCAGTAATCCTTTGCTTCAGGTTAGTAATGTGTAGCATTTTTGTTCGATACATCACATTTTTAACATAAGCAGTCCAGGAGAGTGATATATGGTGAACGAGGTGGCCAAGGAATTGGCCCTTTCCTTCCAATCCGCTGGTTAGGAAATGTTTCCTATCCCTATATCCAACTCTATCCCTGTCTCCATAATTTTTTTGTGCAATGCATGAATTAACAGAAAAGTTGAAAGATCTCTTCCATGTTTACTTCCGTGGTTTCGCTGAAGCTGTGAACCAGATTTAGTTTAAAAAACACGATCCACATTGTATCGTTGTTTTTTCGCATTTTTCATCAACAGGATACCTAAAATGCACAAATTAAATGTGATTGAATACTCTGTTAATTATTGAGTACAGCAGAGCAAATTTGATTAATGTATCTTATCAATCGTTAATGTGAGACATTTGTTAAGTTGTAACTATATTTTTTAAATCCCCCACGCAGCCTAAGCCACTGTTTTCGAGTACAAAGGGGAAATGTATTTCTTTATGTATTCAAGAAATGTATAGCACTGTGAACACCCAGAATTAGTGCACCGTATCAGTTCACGAATTCTCAAACAATTATCACGAGTATCGAGGGTTCACAAGTTTTCATAATCTAGTGTTTTGAATTTCAACTCATCAGTCGCATCTTTGTATGTACTTAGGTTCTATTTTTGAAATCTTGAAGAGTAATGTAAGTTGAAATTAGAGCAGGAGGCCTAAAAATCTAGCAGTTAAAAGAGTGCGTACAGCTGGCAGCGGTAAACATGTATGTCAGTTCGACTCTGTTAATTAATTAATAGAAATAGATTTCCCTACAAATAGTAAGGCTCCAAAACCCGGTCAGACCTGACGTATGAAATCTACAGCTACCCTTCCGTTGTACGAATACTGACAACCTCTTGTTCTGTAAGTGGCTGGCTTTTACCATATAACAGCTCTCTTCTTGAAATTGGTAGAGTATGTCAGAGTATATCCTTTTATTATGATGATATCAAACATGATCGCTTGATGCCTGAAGCTGGACAAGCATCAGAACACGGATGACAGCGTCTCCCTGCGGAGGAGTCTGGAACTGGTCACAATGCATCTTGCAGGGCCGGTATGGGTCCCGACACCGCCACCTCGTTCCTTATTGAAGTCATCATGACCAGAGACATCATTCAGAGGCTGCGTATAGTGAAACCTGTAGTAAAGCAATACCTAGCAGAACTCAATTCGATATTCTCTCTGAAGCTCACACTCGTAAATGTATTCGTTCATTTATGAGTGCGAGTGCTATCGAGTGCTTTCAAATGACCCTTTGTTGATAATAAATTGAAAGCTGATAAAAGTAGAGTGTTACATGAATTTTATTCGAAAAAATGCATTTGAGAGATTTATTTTGTGGTCTCTTTTTACATAAGAATAAAACTAGTAGTATTCTGTTCTTTTTTCTTAAATGTATCAGTTTCATATCTCACTACAGCAAAGAACAGAATAGGAACTATGTAAGCATACCTACGGTCTATGACAGTAATTGAAATACTAAGAGATTGTAGATATCATTTCAAGAAAAAACAAATCGTAATAACGCTACAATTATAGTTGCATACCGAAGATTTCCTGAAGCAGTCATAGTAAATGATCAATCCCCAGTCTGGTCATCAGTACTTGTAGTAAAACTGTAAAAAAGCCACTGAAGTATCCAGTGGCCTAAAAGTGGCCTTTACTAGAATAGAATAGAATAGAATGAGGCATAGGAACGAACCTTCTGGCCCATTCTTGGGTCGGATAATTACTTCGATAATTATTCGGTTGTTTACCCAAGTCCCATGCCGTATTTCTAGCCGTGTCAACCATGTCGGCAGCGGGATTCGAACCCGGGTCTTTCCGCTCGCAAGCAGATTCGCTCACCAGTCGACCAAGCCAAGCAAGCCAAGCTTTACTAAAGTAAAGTACTGTGACCATCGGCTTTGTCGATGTTAAAGATGCCATTAAAGTTCCTCTCATAAAATCTCAACTAAAATATTTCTCACTCTTCATTGCAGCGCCTCGTAACCAAAGATTTTAAACTGCATTCCTACCAAATTAAATAAACGTAAAAGTTAGTGTGGAATGATCCTGTGGCTCAGTGAAATTTCGCTAAATCTTTTCTCAGCAAAGGCGAGTTGTTTACTCTAAACATAATTTTTCCTGGTAGATAGAGCACATTTTCACTTGTCAGGCTTTTTTTATAAATAGAGTGTTAGGATATCAAACAAGGAAAATCGTCAAACGATGTCTTAAAATCCTTGCACGAATAAATTTGAACACTTGAATACAGAAGTTCAAGTTCAACTTCAGTTCAAGCTCAACATCTCGTACATTGTAAAACAACATGTAACATATAATACACTGGAACGTGTAATACACTATAACACATAACAAACAATAACATATAATAAACTGTACCATATGTACTGAGACTTTCGTGTGTAAAATACCTTGAATGCTCGTTCGAGTAGAGGTAGCACTACAAACATAGCTTAGAGTCTGCAAGTCAAAATGCAATACATCCGAATCTGTTCTCACTCTCCGTCCTGAATGTCAACGCTGAATCGACTGGTACTCAGTGACTGTACAGAGTTGACATTCCTGTACTTAGGCACAAACTAGTAGGTAGCACTTAGTACTTGGGTACAAACCAGTACGTAGCATTCGGGTCCTGGCTAAGCCAATGCTGCTGACACCGAATCCCAATACGAGGCAACATTGAACTGCTCCAACGCACTCATAAAGTAGCACTGAACTGCTCCAATACAGTCATAAAGTAGCACTGAACTGCTCCAATGCAGTCATAAAGTAGTACTGAACTGCTCCAATGCAGTCATAAAGTAGCACTGAACTGCTCCAGCGCAGTCATAAAGTAGCATTGAACTTCTCCAACGCTCTCATAAAGCAGCACTGAACTGCTCCAGCGCAATCAAAAAGTAGCACTGAACTGCTTCAGCGTAGTCATAAAGTAGCAATGAACTGCTCCAGTGCAGTTATGAAGTAGCACTGAACTGCTCCATCATGAACACAGAGTCGCCTGAGAGTAAAAGTGAATTAGGAAGCTTATTAAATCCAAAAGTATACGCCTTGTTGAATTATTCCACCACATACGAAGGTGTTTTTACAAATACATGGTCAATAAGTGTTTGTTAGCTGCCTTGCAAAATTTGCATCTCATAATGAATTAATATCTGAGCAGAGTTGCATATGCCGAGCATCATCGTAGCTCCTTCGTCCATTTGGCAGAATGTCTTTCATAAACGAGGCTCATTAATATGTGTCTTGGCTCCGGGATAATAAATAGATAACTTGTGTCGTTTGGCTGACAACTTTGATCAGGGTTTCTTGTAATTGGTCTTAAGTGCTTTCAATTAGCAAGCTCGACTTGGGATAACTCGGCAGGTCTCAAAAGCTGCTGGAGGAGATATTCAAAGGAACTCTCGAGGAAATAATTTGCAGACGATCATCTGAGATCCCAAGATGCTCTGGTAAACTCACTTGGATTCTTTACAGGAGTCAAAACACGAAGACATCAATAGAAGATTCGTGCAAACATGAGAGACTGAATTGGTCAGGTCTTGCTGCGGTGTCTCTTCGTCGAATTTGATGAGTTTTCTTTGACCAAAAGTAACTAACCGTGTGTAGTAGAGCAATGTTTAAATCATAAACTAGAAAATTGCCCTCTTTGAGCTCAGTGAGAGGTTTGCTATAATTATATTCTAAGAACAAGAAATTTCTTAGCCGGGTAATGAGTGTGCATGAGTTTGGGCGATAGAATTCATATCATCGGAACTCATGACTTACGTATGTTACCTTCTCTAGTTGCAACTTTGATTGTAATGAATTTTTGTGCATTTTTATGGGAATAATTGTTTATTTATCGCTGAAACAAAACAGCAAAAATGCTGCATGTTGATTATCATATTTTTTTATTGTGTCTTTCATATTATTGAGACAACTCTAAGTCGAAACACATTTAGCTTGAGTCCCATATGCATTAAATTCAGTATATTGTCACTAGCAGTTTCTTTTGGGATCTTTTTCATAGAACTAAATGAAGATTTGTTGGGCTTCTTGTCAATCGTCTTGAATACTGTACTGGTAAGGAGTATGTCATCCCAAAGAACATACAATAGATAAAATGATCATCCCAATCATTTGCAAAGTGACGTCCTTCTTCATGGCAGATGCACAGTCATCTTAGGAGCCACCATCTGAGAAGTCACCATCTGAGAAGCCACCATCTGCGGAGCAGCCATCTGAGAAGTCACCATCTGCGGAGCAGTCATCTCAGGAGCCACCATCTGAGGAGACACCATCTGAGCAGCTGATACCTGAGAAGGTGCCATCTTAGAAATTACCATGTGAGGAGCAGCCATCTGGAGACGCACCATCGGGAAAGCCACGGTCTGGAGTGCCGCGCTCCTGACTCCCAAGTGACCATGTCAAGACGTTGATTAGCTCGTCTTTGATGGTCAAGACTTAATGAAGGATCAGCACAAGATAAATCATTGAGCAGCAATCCCGGTCTAGAGCGACTTTCAAATGGTTGCAAATCTCAGTGACTTCTCGTTCTGGATCAAAGGGAGAACAACAGCAAATACAGTTTACCTAATAGAACGATAGCGAATAGTGTTGTCCTTATAATAAACAATCATGGTAGTTTAATTCTATTTTTGATGTACTTCCTCCACAATTCTGTAGAAGAAACAATGATTACAGAGCGTATCAGCATTGGAACGTAAAGCTCTCTGAAATCAGAGCCCGATCAGAGTAGTCTCGAGTGGAGCTCGATTTGCATGGCAGAGGGTCAACTTGACCACTGATTGGATTACGCGATGAGAAATACGGTTTATTCAATGAGAAATACGTCTTCTCGAGGTCTAGGGAGATGTTGAGACGCTCTGTGTTGACTTGTGATTCCATTAGAAATTCTCGATAGGGAGTACGAGGAGAACACAGCGAGATTGCCTTAATTTAGCTCCCAAGATTCATTTTAAACTTGAATGGAAGATTGAGGGAAATACAGCGCTGACGATGCTCGTGATAGTTGCGACTGCGTACGAGCGATCACCAAACAGCTCGGAATGATGGAGCAACGTCTCCAGCTCCTAAGCTCAGAGCAAGACGTTACATAACAATGCGATGTGTATTTCATTTATCACGACTGTCCATCAAAAGTACGAGTCAAAAACATGAAATTTCAATGCCATCGGTAAAAATCTAACCAAATCAAAGTGTTTCGATTGATATTCATTCCTTACAAATACTCAGTATCTAAGCTCTACTCTCGACGGAATTTGACTATAAATTTAATAATTTTTTTGGGATTGATTGAGTCTTATATCTTACAATTATTGAGGATAATTTGAATTTTCCTTATGTATGATTTATCATCATATTCATTGCAACAATTATTGAATAAATTTAAACGACAGTAGCTTGAAGAAGCGGCTTGGAAATAACATACCTAGAAAAGCTGCACGTAGATTATTTTTTACAGCTTCCTAATATTTGATCCTGTCATCTAAAGCTAGAGCATGGGAACTTTTGTCGCTTAAAGATATTTTTGACCTAAATATATACATATTTTGATACATATAAACGTACATCTATAAACACATGCGGGTGTGCATACTTTAGTCAAATGGGTATTTGCTGAAATTAAACAGCACGCTTTGTTGATGGAAGACTCTTAGCAGCTCACATCAAGTCCACAAGCTCTAAGTTTCTTTCCGATTTGTATTGCTGGAACCTAAAACCAGCTACTCGAAAATATCGTTTCTGCTGGCACTGTAAATACATTAAAAAATCCCCTCGACAGATATTGGATAAAGAGCCCCCTTGTTATATAAAATACTTATTCCAAATCCTTTTTAATTTTTGGGGCCTGTGAATAATTGCAGTGAGTGTACGTGACTGAAATGCCTGTAAGTGAGTAAGGTGTATGCATGGAACTGAAATTTTTGACTGTAACTGAGATGCATGTGCGTGATTTATACCTTTTTGTTAGACGGCATGGAATTTGGATAGCAGCGCAAGAATGAACCAAACATCTCGTTCCTGTCGTCATATTCTATTCTAAATTAATATTTAGAAGCACCACAGAGTGAACGAGGCAAAGTCACGTCAGAGCGCGGAAAAAATATCAGTTCCTGGACTGAGCATAGAAAAGCCTAGTGAATGTCAATGGTATGAGTTACAATCGATACGCAGTTGGAACCTTGATCTGATGCATCACATTATTAAGAGATTCCTCTATGATATCCATGTATTCTTAAAATTAGTCAACATATTCTTTCATAGAAATAAGATATGAAACAAATTCTTCTCTCTCTGTTAAAATCTTATTCTAAGTCTCGTTCATACGCGCAATAAAAATACCCAGCTGAACTATAGCTCAAATTACCTACAGGAATCACAATTTTGGCTCTGGCATGTACGCCTTGACTGGTACTATAAATTAATTAAGGCAAACCGGTTAGGCGTAGGCTCTCCCAGCGTGGCAAATCTTATAACAAATATAGATGCCAAATAGAAGGTCCTGCCCGTGAAGCCGCACCTGCCAAATAGAGCAACTGTATTATGATGAGCAAAGTCTAAGGTGAACAAATCCTGACAGAGAGTATCAAATTAATTTCTTGAAAATATTTCACACACACACACACGCACACTTCCAAGGATTTCAAATTTAAGAGTCATGTTTAGCCATGCAAAGCCGTGCTAGACGTGTCTCGAAGGCAGGCTGTAGGATTACTCGGACGAAGATGACACTCGCTAATTACCTTCCTAATGAGGCTGATGAGTTTTTGTTCATCATTGCGCGAATCTCAATGAACCCTCGGGCTAAGAAACATTTCTGTATTTCAAGGCTGTCCCACGATACCAGAAAATTAGTCTGGGATTTATAAAGTCAATCAGGGTTGTTTTCGATCAAGAGATTTGATGAGAGTTGAAGGATGTAAGGAATATTTAATTAGAACTTCAAGTTAAGCTTAGGTGCACCTAAAATCTAACAGGGAAGAAAATGTAATGTTCCTTCTTTTATACTTTATCTCGCAAAAACTGTTGAGAATGCCTTTACTGTCCATTGATTTTATCTCTGCAATATCGTCTTGTTAGATTAGGCTAGTCAGTAAATAGAATTAGAAATCAAATCATTTCGTAAGAGCATCTTGCTGCAGATGAAACGTATCCAAATAATAATTTCCCCTCATTGGATTTCAGGAATTTTAGCGTTTAGTACACAAAGAGTTTCGAGGAACTTTTGTGCCTGAGACGAGGATGTTGTCAGTTTTCGGCTTTGTATTTTTCACTGAATGACATACGATGTTCATTATCAACAATTTTAAATTGTGTTTCTTCGTTTTATGGTTTTCTAAGCCGTGTTGTGCCTGAAGGGTTTCACTGCACTAGAGTTATTATTATCTCACACAAATATAAAAAGAGATCTTAAGAACGAAACATAATTTGAGAAATGACTTAAGGCTTCCTGAAAAAAAGGAACAAAAATGAGGTTTTTGGAGTTTTGGAGTTTTGAAATTTTGAGGCTAAAGGCACGACTCTTTGATCAGCACTACAGTGTATTTACGAATACATATGAAATAGATGATTCTTGGAGCGCGAAGCCACCAGTAGAAGTGCTTTTATAAAGAAATGAGGTACAATATCATTCTTAAATTTTATACACGAATTACTTTGTCAAACCTCAACTGTTGTTGCAATAATTTTTCGATGTGAAGCTTATTAAAAAAAATTGAACAAAGCTTTGAATTTTACTGTAAAATCAAGCCTAATTTCTCACTGTTAAATTCGTATTTGTTTTCAGCGCTAATTTCTCAAGACATTTGCAGATAGTCCATAGCCCATTCTGCTCGTTCTACACATAAACCATTAATATTATTTTGTACTTCTTGAGTCTGCTTACATGGCCTCAGACTGCTGGTGAGTAAAAATCGATAAAATACGCACACCATTCCATTAGTCAGGACGGTGAAGAGAAGACTGTTTGCTTAAAAACAGCTAACGAGGCTATATGTTTCAGCGGTGTTTGAGACGTAGGCAATTAGAGGACTGCAGCTTGCAGGCTCCTTGGGTCCTTCACTCGAATCCTCGGACTTCTCAAGGAATGAGCGCTGTGATTTCCTTTCTACATCTTTCAAAACTGCTGCAGTGTTCACTGATAACAGTTATCGTCAAATATATTTTATGAAACTTCTATGTATGAATTTGGATGTATGAAGTTCTTTTTTTTCTAATAGAAATTGTGATGAAATAGCTTTTTCCCACCCAACTTTGATATTTATGAGTATTCACATGTAGTCTTCCCTGAAATTTCTTTTTTCTCCTCATAACAAGTGTTTGAAAACCTTCCAGAATATGGCATTAAGTTTTCAGTTTATCTATAGGCCATCGACTGAAATTAATTATGCATTGCCTCCTCTGCAAGATTTAGATTCCTAGAAAACAACAATCCAGTCAGATAAGAGTTGAACTGTTCTTGATTTGATCACAACTTGACCAATAAATTTGAAGAACATGGAAGCCAATTTTTTGCTCAAAAGTTGATACGGTTAAGGACGCTCAGTACTTTTATTTCAGAACTTGCAAAAAACCAGCAATGACTCCGTCAAAGAGGCGTTATCGTGCATAGAACACCCATCACGCGACTGGAGATGAGCGGCTTAAGCAGTACGTCATGTCGAGTTTAAATCAGTGAATGTAAAACATGGTACATCAGCGCGGCTAGCTTGTAATGTTCTCTATAGTGAGGTGTCGAACAGGCGCATTAGCTTAAACAGTCGTGTTGGCAGACTCTTATTACGATGAGGGGTTGATCACCGTAAAATACGCATGGGTTGATCCTACGATCGATAGTTCACAAATGCCTGGTTTTTACTAAGCTTTCATTAAAGTTAGTCACACGTGTATTCTGGGGTACCTCTTCAACAGCAGACTTTGTCCAACCATCAAGACACACTTGAAGCGTTTATTTCTGAGCACAATTCAATTAATACTTCCACAGCTCAGGAAAAACAGCCCTCACCTACGAAAGCACAATCGAGCCCGGGTACGCAGACTGATGATCAATGATGAGCTTGTCGGAGGAAACATAATAGGCCTACAAAAGCTGGCCCCTTTCTCTATCATTTCAGCTATTGTTAATGTAATGGCTTCGAAGCGATCACAAGACTTCATGATACGGAATATACGTCTCATAGTGCTACAAGCTACTCTGCTAAAATACCGGGGAAAACTTGGCATACTTTTGTTCATCCTAATTCGTATGTTTAATGTTTAATTTTTTGTTTAATTTTTTTAAGATTTCAGCCAGACTGTTGAAAACCTGATGATGTGTTTTGTGAATGACTTTTTTCAGCATAATCGATTTTTCTTTTCTTATTGGTAATCTTGAAGTATACGTGCTAAATGTTAATTTAGTTGTGCTAAATCTTAGTCAAAATGTGATAAATGTTAGTCGAGATGGGCTAAATGTTTGTCAAAATGTGCTAAATGTTAGTCAAGGGGTGTTAAATTTTAGTCAAGATGTGCTGAATATTAGTCAAGCTTTAATGTTTTTTCTAGGCAAAAGTTGTGTAGAGCACAAATATATACATAATCTTTCATATCGTAAAGAAAACTCGTTATGTTAAACGGCTTTAGTTTTGACTTTTGCGTAATCATGAAGCTCATGTATTCATGTCAGTTCATTTTTGTGGCAAATACAAGTTTTAAAACTGATGATTAATTTCATATGCACCAAATATTTTAGAACAGATACTATTTAAATCTCTATCTTTCATAACATTTGAACTTCCCTCTCATTTATGACTAATCGTTTTAAATTACAATTGGAAAAAAACATTCTAATATGTCATGAACCCATACTCCAATGAGATGATTTTTTCTGTACATACCCGTCATTCACATGAATTCTGATCAAAGTGAATACCATAACAACATGAACACGTAATCACAGTTCACTTTATTTCGTATCAATAAAGTCATGATATTGGCTTAGTAATTGCTAAAAGATTCATTGCATGCCTTGCACTTTAATCTATTTCATTTGTCTTCGTCCCCAAACTAACGAACTCTACAACCAAGAAATTATGCAGAGTTTACTTTGTGAATTTTCGTACATTAAATGGGAATTTGTCAACTCCATTCGGTTTAAGATCTTGGGATAATGATTTAAAGAACAATGTACTTTAAATATTGGACGTTTTATAAGAATAAATATTTGTTTCTTAATTTGTCTTTCTTTAATTAAAGAATTGATTTATTCCGATGTTTTTCCATGTGTATTGACCTTATTTTACTGCAAAGTTTGGCCACCCTTTATGCTAGTCCGCTAACTTTATGATTTATCAATTCATAGTACTTCTAGACAACAATTTATTTATCAAAGAATTAAATTTATAACATTGTTTTACAGGCTTTAAAACAGCAGGTATATGATGAATTTTTTCTATCTGGACTGCTTTTCTTCTAAAGACAGATTAGTATCGTGTATTATGTTTACTAATAGTCACTCCACGAGAACTGTTGTTAATATGGAACGTTTAAAAAGAATATGTCAATTGAGTTCATTTTTTGCTTAGAAATTAACGCTGTAAAGTTTCGATGAGACTTTTACTTCAACGTGAAATGCTGGCTCTAGCTCTAGTTATTTTCATTTTTTATCTTCGATTATATTTTAAGTTTTAAATGCCATCTGATTTACAAAAGGAGTAGTTTTTACTATTGTTTTTCTTCCTAATACCAACAATTTTGCACGACTGTCACTCCAATAATCGAAGCTGTTAATTGCTTCGCTTACATAATTGTTCTCGAATATTTCTATTCTCGGGAGAAACTAACATTTTTCATGATGCTCCTTTCATTTGAATCTGCCAGTGATCCACAAACGCAGGACAACTCTCCTTTTATTTCCGGCCTTAATTATCAACCATAAAAAATCCTAAAAATGAACCCTGGATAGAGTAATACTCCATTTATCTCAGGAATTTTTGAGGCGTGAACGACGAAAACTAAATGTTGTGAATGTTTTAGAGCTCCGCTGGAGTATGCAGAGACACACTCGGGCGCTCGCCCTCATCTCAGGATCGTGTCGATCTCGAAGTCTCGCGTCTCTCACCTAATCCAAAGAGCAATTAAAAACCTTCATTAGTGAACCATTTTAATTACGATTTTTACGTATCTTTCGCGTTTCTTAATACGGCCGAGTGAGCTCCTTTGCCCCTTTGCCCCGGCCACCTAAGCCTCTTCTACGTCAGCGTGCAAAAATTTCATCTAATGAATTATAAGTTAAAACATAATTAGTAACCAGGTCATCCAAAAAGAAACGGAATAAATAATTGTTTTGCTACACATCTAGTAGTGAGATGGAGTTTAGATCGAATCGAGTATATCAAAGTACCTTTAGGCCATAATCATTGCTTTGAAGTAGTGAATAAAAATATCTCTCGCGTAAACAGACGGCATGGGACTTCGAAGACGGCATGGGACTTCGGTATTGAACCAAGAATGAGCCAAACGGCTCGTTCCTATTGCCTTATTCTATTCTAAACCACAATAACTATTAATGTTGAAGTCCCTCCGTAAATATTACCCTTTTTTAGGATAAACAATGCTTGCTTAGTCTGGGATAATTTCAGAAGTCATCTCAGGATGCTAGTTTTTTTAAGTCAGCTGAACCTGAGTCAAGTCAAGTCCCAAAAAACTATGATAGGCAATTTTGTGAATGAACCTCATTTGATAAATAAGTATTTATGATTCCTGTCCTATGCTCATCTGAAAAATTTTGCTCTGGTTGACCATTCATCAAATTTACGCTAATAGTATGTGTAAACTTATTTTCCAAAGATGCAATACGTTCCTGTGTGCCTGTATATAACGAGAGAACCGCTTTATGGACGAAGTGCAGCTTTTGCAGATGATCAGATGATATAAAATGCACTGCAGGGGGTGCAGGTTTTACAGCCGCACAAATGACATTAGGTGCGTTGCAGGAGGTGCATGTGCGTTCCAAAAGATGCAGGTGTGTTGTAGAAACTGCAAATACGTTGCAGGAGGTGCAGGTGCGTTGTAGGAGCTGCAAATACGTTGCAGGAGGTGCAGGTGCGTTGCAGGAGGTGCAGGTGCGTTGCAGGAGGTGCAGGTCCGTTAACAACAATTGCAGAGCTGTGTATTAAAGCGACTCGAGCTCACAAAACTGTTTGCTCTCGGCGCGTTTACAACTACGTGTTTATGTTGTCGAAATGCACGCATGTGTCTCCAGACCTGGTGTTTACATCATCGCTGTAAACAGATAGCTCAGTCCCATGCAGACGTAAGCAAAGGTAAACAGCGACGAAAACAAGGACGTAAACAAGCCTGCATTGTCAGGATTGTTTGTGCAACTGCGCGCGCTGCGAAGAAACGCAGGCGCAGCGACAACATCGAGCTTTAAGGCTGGGCTGCGACTCAAACTTTTCCAACCTTTCAATGATATACTTATACTTATTTCATAAGCACGCTTAAAATACGTGAGATTTTGATTCTTAAATTACCTTTCTAAACAATTTTTCATGCCTAACTGCTGTACGTACAACCAGTACAGACTTAGAAACAAGTTCTTATTAACTGAA
This sequence comes from Trinorchestia longiramus, assembly GCA_006783055.1. Taxonomy (NCBI): domain Eukaryota; kingdom Metazoa; phylum Arthropoda; class Malacostraca; order Amphipoda; family Talitridae; genus Trinorchestia; species Trinorchestia longiramus. The sequence continues at coordinate 78,010 of VCRD01001131.1, forward strand.
ATTTGACTAACAAAAACGCAACTTTTTTCAACCTCTCATCGTCGCTCAAAAATTATGTTGCAAGAATTTTTGAGAAACGAGCAGACAATTAAAAATTTTTTTTACAGGAATTATGTCGAGCTAATATTCTGATATTGCCTTCGCACAGCAAAGTGTTATGGTAACTCCTATAAGTACAAGTACTACTGATGAGCTTTCTGCAGTTCCACTAACATGTGTTGCTCGTACTAGTGAAATTTTATCGAAATCGTTTTAATAGTGTATGAACAATCAATACAGTTACAAAATATGTAGAATTAGGATTATACTCCAGAGCAATAATGATATACTACCTTAGAGCTTTTCCCTTCAGTTGGAGAAGGTTTGAGCTGGTTTATGAAGTACTGACATTCCTCATAGAATGAAAGATTTTTCACTTCCCTCGCTCCCGATGTCTTTTCAGTACGTTGATTGACTGCTTTTGCTCTCTCTGACATTGGTGTTTGTGAAGAAGCTTCAACTTTCCAATACGGACTGAACGTTCGCAGGAGTTCACTCCGACATCACTGAACGCTCCTGTAGCCTCAGGATCTCAGAAAGAATCAAGAAACAGCAAATTTCCAGTGATTGAAATTGAATATTATATTCGATTCATAAATAAGATGACGTTCTACTTCGTCGCAGTCATATCTACTGTTTGTAAAGATTAATTATTTACATATTTTCTGATGATAAAATAGAATTGTCTGACACGAATTGGTCAATGCAGCATAAGTCTGCCAGTACATCCTCACCATGAAACACACCACACATCCTTACCAGCACACACACCACACATCCTCACTAGCACACACACCGCACATCCTTACCAGCACACACACCACACATCTTCACCAGCACACACACAATATACATCCTCATCAGCACACCCACACCGCACATCCTCACCATCAAACGCACCACACATCCTAATCAGCACACACACTCATTACGTATCCTCACCAGCATTCCTAATAAAAAGAAAATTTCGAAATAAAAAGTCTGCTAGGGTACGCGGTACAGGAGCTGTCATGCAAACGGAGCGTAGTTACAATGTTGATGCCTGGATATGTATACGTATTGAAGTATTTGTTTATTAATATATGCATGTTGAAGTGGGAATATTGGTATATGCGTATTGATGTATGCATGTTGAAATTGAGGCACTGGTATATGTATATTGATATATACATATATGTATACGCTTATTAATATTTCATATTGATGTATGCATATTCACACATGAAAAACCAATTTTCTGTGAAATTCTTACACTGTATGAGTAAAAAAATTGTCAATCGTATTCTCATTCACATTTGGTCAAATGTATGGGACAAGACGTATAAAACCTCTCGGTAATTCAAGTCACGGGAATTGAAGATTCTACGCTGCAATTCACAATGCATCGCAAACCATGTCAGTAACTTAAAAAATATCTAATGATATAGTTTCTTTTTCTCCGAAAGTAATTAAATCCTGAAGACAAATTTTGATGATACAAACTCATCCATAGCTCACACATGATCATTTTTATCCTCTTCGCATAGTGAATATTTTATTCATGGCTCATGAGCGGCTCTGCAGCCAGTGGAGCCCTCAATACGCACTGTAGCTCCTGGTCTCATTTTTGAGGGTTAGAGCGCAATCAAAGATGGAGCGGCGGCAAACTACCTGTGTAATGCGCCATAACAATCATGGCCCAGCCCATCATATCACTTATAATAAGCTTGCACTATTGGCAGGAGGATCATCAGAATAAGCAATAAGCGGCGTTAGCGAGGGCTGGCGGCCGGTAACGGCGCCCGGGCAGTTAGAGGCAGCACAGCTTCTGACTTCTGCTTGCCATCGCTAGCGGTCACTAGCGCTTTCCTCCACACAACCTGCTAGTCATATCAACTTTGTTCGTGTATAGTTAACTTTGTTCAAGAAAACTCAACTCTGTTGAACCATGTTAATCACTCATGAATTGAAGCAGATTCACATGATAACGTACTCGTGCATCGGGCGACATAAAACGTACGATATGATAACATTAGCAGGAAGAAGTTGAGAAGAATCAATCTTTTCTGAAAAGGTTAACTGAATAGCAAAACGAAAATTCATTCGGAGTTTAAACCTTTGAGGAAGAAGTCATTTACAGCCCATAACTTATTTATTTTATACTCTACAACTATTCGGACTACATATGTGTTAGAGCTTAAAATATCAAACATGAAATTAAACTCTCAATTTTCTTAATTGCATTTTCTTTATTGCGTCGGGAAGTTCAATAAAAAATTTACAAGTTAATAAATACTGATGCATGCATCACGAAAATCAACTAATACAGCACTTCTGTTATCTCAAATTATTTGACTTCATTTCATTTTATGTTCCACTGTGTTATGTAAACCCAAGAAAAGACACCAGGTTTAAAACTTAATTTCAAAGCTAATTACGGGTCAATCTTTCATGAGGCAATTTGAAAAGCTGATTCAGTGAGCTAGGCGCAATTACAGGGGAGGTGCTTGAGTCCATTGAAGTGTATCATCAGCCTCAGTCGATACGCCGAGATTGGCTTCCAGGCACAAAATGATGACATTTACAGGGCCGTTGGTGCCTCAGGTCGCTCTCAGAGCATCGTATTGATGTCATAACAATAACAATACCGAGTTTGGGGAGCAGAACGGAAACAATGATCGCTTACATAAGCCGGACTTCAAACGACTCATTTTGATCGCAGCAGGAACGGCATCGCCACATTTGCAGCCACTTCTTCTCGGGGAATGGGAACATTCAGCATTTTTGTACAAGCGCATCGAGTACAGCCAACTTAAATAGAGTTTCATCTGCTGTGCACTCTATCTATAATTATGTCAACGTTGTGTTGATAGTAATGCAGCTATCACTGATAGCTCACTGATCAATTATTCAACGATGGAAAGGTGATACGCATAAAAACTTAGTTATATATGCTTGGCAATCAAATTACTTTACTCCGAATATCTGGTTAAGAATAGCTGTATCTTTTCCTCTTGAATTATAGCCATCTTCGTCCTCTTATTTTTAACAGAGTTCAATGTTTTCCTCGGAGCTTTGTACAGGGTGTCCCAGAAGTAACTGACCCTTTTGATTTGCTAATAAACCGAAAACTATTAACGCTAGGATATTGAAACTTGTTTTATTCGAAAGAAAAACCTTTTTATGGCACAATAGGATATTTGGTATCCTATTGACGAACCAGTTTGACATTTAATTTTGGCTTCATTGCAAACCCTTAATTTTCATCATGTCTCCATACAGCAAAGAACAAAGAATAAGAATTTTGCAAATCTACACACGGACAATGTCAACAACAGAAGTGCAACGTGATTACAGAAATTATTTCAGCACAACAACCAGTCCTTCGAAGAACACAATTAAATCGGTGTATCGAAAATTTACGGACACTGGAAATGTTAATGATAAACAACGATCTGGAAGATTAAAATCAACTCGAACTGAAGCTGTAATCGAGCGAGTTTCTGCAAGTGTTACAGATAATCCTAAAGCCTCCATCAGAAAACGTTCAACTCAATTATCCATTTCTCGATCGACATTACACCGCATTCTTAAAAAAACTTGGTTATAACCTTACAAAATTAAATTAACCCAACAGTTATTGCCTAATGATTACCACAGTCGTGTTAATTATTCCGAATCTTCCAGATATGCAAAGGGTTGCATAGGGTTGATTTGGTTTTACCTTTTCCAAGTATCGTTAGAGTGCACTATGCAGAGCCGGCAGCTCGACGCCTGTTTGCAGGCCACAGAGAGGCCTAACTTTCTTGAATTTTTGGGGCTTCATTAATCTGAGAAAGTTTACCGCGGGTGTTTATGAAGCAGGCAAGTACGAACTCGCCCACTCCTTATTTTAGATAGGATTATTGACAGCGCACTGAAACAACATAACTGAAATTTAACCGTTTTTATAATCGCGACCTTTTCTCTTCTACTACACTCCTTACTGTATAATTCTAATTCTCCTCTCTCTATTTACTTCGGTCTTTACACTCTTGTCAATTCCTCAGAGAATATTGTTTGCTCTGTGCACTGCCTGACGTAAAGGGATATCTATTACAGCCGTCAGAATATGAGACAATTTTTTTTGAACTTTATAGTCGTAGCTTTACAGCTAGAAAACATTTAGAGACCTTTTTTGCAATCAAGAGACGAATTTGAGGTTGATTGTCAGAGCTTGAGAAATGATTACGTGGGAGCTAATGTCAACACTCACGCATCATGCATCACTGCTACATAAAATTCTTTCTTTTATGAATAATCAGTCACTGGAGTACACTTTTTTGCATTTCAGTCACCCTCAACTAAGGCAGAACAATTTAACATAAATAACAATTTTCCAAGACATGCCACCAACAAATTTTATGAATCGAATTAATATCGAAACATAACTGACGCGTTCGTTAAGAAACGTTTTTCCATCTTAACTATATACCGTTTTAAATTTCCAATGAACATCAAATATTATAAAATGAGCTTCAAACCTCCCACCCAACACACAAAACAGCCACCCTTTTGCCCCTGTGAGAGCTCCGAAACTGCCCGTCAATCGTCGCGCTTCCCCGATGTGTATCCTTTGCTCGAAGTGGAACTAAATTCACTACAAACGAATATTTGGAGTCGCATTTTGACTGATCTTCATGTGCACCGCCTGAAATATGATGACAAAAGAAGCCTGCTTAGCAATTCAAATCTCTTTATGCGGATCAATAAAAGGGACTAGACGACTAATGGAAGCTTGAAGTGTAAATCTGGAGTTCATAAAACTGAGCTCGGCTCCCGGCAAACCGCAGAGGAATCTTAAACAAATACACACCCGACGACGGAGACGAGACGGACTTCCAGAGGGTGTCTTGCGAAGTGCATTTTTTCATTCAGAATTTACTAGGAGAATAAATTTAAAATATTCTTTCCGGATGTTACGTGTGTATCAGCAAAATAATGGGACACTTTAATTATCATTTACGATAGTCAGACTATTCTGTGTGAAACACAGATTTTATTCAATTATTTAGTTATGAATCATAAAAAATCGTTTTATTAAAGTACACTGGAGGAGGCTAGTCATTGGGGTTTTGATACTCAAGACTTTTTTACACAAGACTTGTCTAAACGAAACGTTCTAATCTGAGGAAGATACTAGAACTGCTAAAATCCTTTACCCAAAATCATTCTTCATAGCGCCTTGTGCTGCCCTTCATGCCACTCAGCATGCCCCCCCTTATGCAACTCAGCATACTATTCATCATGCCACTCAGCACACTATTCCTCATGCCGCTTCTCATGCCACTCAGCACTACTCATGTTATCTCACATGCATCCTAATACTTCGCCTCAAAATTCAATGCATCTATCGCTTGTCTTCCATCTTATTTTTAGAACCTAGATATTTGTTTGACTTTAGAAGAGTATAGTACTGGCTACATCACCGCGTTCGAAAAAACTAAAAGCAGAAACTGCCTTTGATGCACATCCAAAATATCCAAGTGAATTTGCAGCCGAAGCCCTCTCCATCTCAATCATCTGAAATTCCCATAGCCTTCTCATCATACGAAGCTCTAAAGAGACTCAGCAGTAACCCGTATGATGAAGGCATTCCTGCACACCTGAAAGCTATTCTGGCTAGCATCAGCATAATCTCCACTGCCCTTACAATAATGCCATGCCTGACACATAGAAGTAGACTGTCCAGCGTCGTCATCATCCCCGTAGAAGACCACTGCCTTGACAGTTGTTGAGCATGGACTGAAGCAACATCATTGCAATCAAGACAAGCGCTACACAAACGACTTCGCTAGCACAAGTTGGGTCGTAAAAATCAGCTCATTACACATGTGGGAGCCCCTTGAAAAATAAAGATGCTAATTAAGAAGCGCACTACGAGCGGTCGTTTTCATTAGGCATCAGAGCCTCCAGGCCCTCCTTTTGTCAGGGTGTGGGCCTAAGTTTTCCAGAGAGCCTGCGTGAACTAACTCCAGTTTGCTTCTTCTCTGCTTGTGTTTGTGGTGCTGCAGGTGCCGCGCGCTTGAACCTGCTTTTGTTTCGAACCAGTTTAAAAATGCAGCACCTTCATCAGAGACACGTTATTTTGTAAGAAAAAGCGAGTAAAAAACTCCCCATCGAATCATTTTTTTTATTTTTAGTCAGGTTTTGCTATCAATGAGCATGGACACATATAGGTGAGAAAAAGAATTCAACAAATGCTTCAAATTTATTGGTAGCAATTTTCTTACTCACATTTTTCCGTAGTCGCATTTTATGAGCAGAGCGTTGTTGGCCGTACGTTGTTAAAAATATGCAGTTGTTTCGACTAATGTTACGATATCGATAATTTTTTCTCGACAATGTAGAATGCTTTTACCTTCGAAATGAGTTTCAATTTTTTTAAAGAAATCATGAGTTTTACAAGCCTTTGACGAAATCTTCAAGAACCCCATGCTCGAACAAACACGCAGCCGCAGTTAATAAAATCGTATTGCATTTACTGTGTTAGCGGTCGAATGTCTGAGATGATCAAGGAAATGACGACGCGCTCTGGACCAGGCTCTTCATTATGCAGTCCGAGGTAACCCCAACCGAGGGAATGCCAAGTTTTGGCAACACTGCTGGTGCGCAGTCACTGCGCCTCGTGAGTTATTCATGAATTTTTATAAGATGCACCCGAGAAGTCCAAGTTTTCGCTGCAACTCGTTAGCGCAGAAATTATTCAAATTCTCGTCCATTAAATGTCGCTATAGCCGCCGGCGAGAAAATAGGCTCGGGTTACCAGGCCCTGGCGAGCGCATGCCTGCAGCGAATGGGAGACGTAAAGCTTTCCGTGCCCCAGGACGAAGAGTGCAGCCAAGCACACAACATCTATTACATGCTTTCATGTGTTTGTCAATGTAGTCCCTGAGTTATGGTTCATTGTAAAGGAACTAGGATTGTGTTCAAATATTTGTGTCACTCAACAATGGTCTTCAATTTCTCTGCTTAATCCATCGATTTCAGAAAATTTTGAGCTGTTAGCAATGTTTCTGTTAATTGCTGACTGTAATTACATCAAGAAGTTGTCGGTAAATTAACCGTCATTTTTCTTGTACATGATGACTACTCTGAAAAAAAGAGACATATATGTTAACCCTTCAAAGCTGAGGTTTTTTTCCAGTAATTTCAAGATCAAATGGTGAAACAAACTGGTAATTTCAGACTTAAAAGTATGTCCGAGGCAACTGTGCAGGGTAACAGGGTAACTGTGCATGTCTACAGTGTAGCTGTGTATGCCTTCAGTGTAGCTGGGCATGCATACCTCCAGTGTACGTGTGTATAACTTCAGTGGAGGTGTCTACATTAACAGTATGGCAAATGCATAACACTGCGTTCACACGTACAAGAGCTGCCGATAAGCTGACCAGAAGGAAATCGGCCTCACGTTTCCCCTAAAGCCTTGTCCTTCACATGGACAGAAGCAGTCTTGCGATATGCCGGCCGGGTGCTGGGAGGGCTGCGCAGGTGGGCTTTATTTCAGAAGAATTATTGTTAATTAGTCGACGATCGCTGCCTCGAACTCTCACAGAGTTCTGACTTCATCTTTTGAACAAAAGTTCAAATTTATTCCGTTGATATCAATTGGTTCGCATTAAAACTAAGAATAAAAAATATAACTTGAAAAGTCGAGCGGAATATCTTAGTAACTTATGTGAACTTTCTTCGGAAGGAAATTCAATGAATTCATTTTTGTATCATGAACTAACTCTTCAATAAGCGGTAACAAAATTTGTTCGATTCAAACGTTCTTGAGGTTCAAGAAGGGGTTTTCTCAAGTCTACAGTAACGCATTCTGTATGGTCACAACTTTTCTTAGAAAACGCTTGTATACCCTCCATTTTTGCATTGAATTAATTATTCAGATTTTAATTCAAATTATTTTGACACTCCAAGTATCTTTCTTTACGAAATATATGAGAGTAAAGCCAATATTTTTATTTCCAGCAGGCACAAGCGATCTCAGAACATCGCCCTCGAAGGAAGCTAAGGCTTCCTGCCAGCACCCTCTCCCTCTGAACGGAGGTCTCGCTGCCAGCCTACACCTCTTATCTCCCAGAGAAAAGTCCCCCTAATCTCCTTCTTTCTGGGCTTCTTTTAATTTCGAATCGACATTGATCATTAAGTCGTAATCGGCAGGAATTTGCATATGAATTTGAGATCTCGTGCGGCATTCAAGTTTCCCTTGAGTTTTAAGGAGGCGCTTTAAGGAAAAAATAAAACGATCGTTTTGTGTACTAATTCATATTTTTTATCTGGTGATTTTCTTAGAGTTACGAAGAGAGTAAAGTTTTCTGCTCTTAACTTTTGCTAAGAGAGAGTGATGGATGGGAGGAGACTTCATTGAGAATTTCATCGTATTCGATATTATCAAAACTTAATGAACGTCTTGCAAGCCTAAAAAATTAATCGCTTGCTATACTCTCTCACAGCGCTGTGTAATCGCCGAAGTTACTTAGTGAAATATTATGCTACTTTTACATTGATAATTAATCTTCTCCAGTTGATTCGTGCATTTGTTTATTTGCTAGAAGTGAGATAAGAGTTGAAGCTCTCGTCTGGCAGGGAAGTTACTTCAATAAAGGAGAAAATAACCATCAGGTGAGGTGTCGCTTTCCCTGAGAAAATAAATTTATGATCTAAAATTGAACATTTTAAGCCCTGTTCACTCTTAGTAACGATAAAATAACAATAGTTATTAATGTAACTAAATAGAAACTCGTACTTTTACCAGTGATGAAAAATAGAGGAACAAAATATTTGTTTTAATTGTCATCTGCTTGCTTTTAACACACCATTTAAAAGGATGAATGATTTCATGAAGTATATGCAGACTGAGAGGTGTCAGTAGAGCATTCTGCACGGTATGTATTGAGCTTACGTGGTCAGCATTCAGAGGAAGGTCATGACCGCAAATAATAAACTTCAACCTAGCCACCAACTCGAGTGATGTCTTGACGGTGCTGAAAAAAGTTTATTAACGATAAAAAGTTTTTCAGAGAAGAGTTCATATTCCATTGCAGCCTGTGTCAGGTAATTTAATGTCGTTCAACAAAAAACGTCTTGATTCCACGACTCTGTAATGATGGCACAGCCTTGCAGGTACTACATTTCTTGATGACATACACTAGATTAGAATGTCTTCAGCAACGACTAAAACTTTACTGCTAAAGCCGTTCTTCTGGTTGTCGTTTATAAAGCTCTCATTACGACTTCTCACCTACATTCGTAATAACGATGAAATGATCTGACTGTGCACTACTTAGGTCACCTGCTCAGCCTGTCATTAAGTCGAGTCGTAGCCTGGATACCACAAATTACCTGGTGTGACTTAGATGTTGCTCCTATAATTTCTTGAATTACTGCATTACTTGTTCTGGCAGACTAAGGAAGAGGACTAGGTAGACTCTTCTGCCCGAACGTTCGTTCATCTATGAATTCGTAATTGTTTCGTTTAAGTTATTATATTTTCGACTTACGTACCATACTTTTTAATTTTACATTCCATATGCATGCTTATACATTTCCTAGAATTCTGTACTATTTTTATGTCTTCATAGTATTAAATTTTTAAAGCATTGTTTTGAACGTAAAGCTTCATCGACAGAGAGACAGAATTACAATTTTTCTAAAACGTGACAATGCTGACAAAACTACGTGGGAAAGAAGGGTTTTATTTAATTCTTCTTCACTCTTGTAACTGTACATGAATACAGTTCTAAATTCGTGACACGAAGGCTCAGCATCGTAGAGGTCACTCAATTAATAGAAGGCAAAGTTGCGCTCTGTGGATGCGACATTTGGTGCCTCTGGAGGGGCTGGACGACCGGGTTACCCTCGTGGGACCAGCAAGGCTGAGGCGGCAACAGCGGCTGGGCGATAAGGCAGTCGTCTTTGTTTATCAGTAACTTGGACCAACCCTGAGCGTGGACACCTTCTTCTGGGGTGCTATAGTGAAGAGAGTAAACTTACCAGGAAGCTTCAGTGTCTTTCGAAAGTATGTTCTTCTTCCAGGTGACTTTCCTGTGGACACGTTCTCACCGCAGACCGAGGTTTGAAGCTCAAATAGTTCTTCAAATAACCTTCATTTCATCTTAAAGAACGTTAGTTAATGATAAAATGTGTAATCTGCGAAGTACAGAAGCAATCTTGACTGCTTTGAAGTTTCCTTAACTCAGCTGATATGATGTAGGGTACTGGGCATATTTTTGAAAAATACCAATACGAACTCAATCAATGCACGCACGTTCAAGAAATGATTTACTTTTCAGTTATCGTGAATTTACGTTGTTATATTTTCTTTTATCTTGGAATACTCTGGGGGACATACAGTTTATGCTTTCAATAAACTGTATTTAACATGTTCTGTATTGAACACGTCCAGTATTGAGTGTGTTTTTTATTTGATATGTCCAGTATTGACAGTATTCAGTATTGAATATACCCAGTATTGAATGTGGGCAGTGTATTGAATATATCAAGTTTACGCTGCTGTATGAAACTGAAGTAAAAAAACGCTGGCTGATCATTTTGAAAACTTATTTTTCTACTCACTTTAACAAAAGAAGGTACACAAACCTGAAGATTTCCCCTGTTCAGAGGCATAAATGAAATGCATTTGTAACTGATGGGGGTAATGTAGACGAAGAAGTTGAGAAGTCTGGGCGCTCGGCAGTATTGTAGTCTATCGGTTAGCATAAACACGCATCCCATTTGCGTTTCCTGCAGGCAATCTTTTCTCGGTCGCATTACGGTCGGAGCCACACCCTTGCTCGTCAAAAAATAGACCTTAGGCCTGTCTCGGTGCGCCCATCAATTGTGATTACGCTGCCTTAGGCCCTCACCTATTGGAATTGCTTATATTGTGCTTAGGAACCACAGGCGGTCATGTGATGCGACTCCAGTCTTGCAAGATCATGTCATTCATAACATTTTTTTGTGTTGAATGTGTTGCTCAAGTACTCATATTTTGTTGCTGTTATATCGTACTTACATTTGCTGCTATTGTGATATTGTTGTGCTTCTCTTGTGTTGTTATTTGGTTTATATCGTGCTGTTACAACGTTTATGTTGTGTTGTTCTTGTGATTGTGTTATTCTGCTATTATGCTGCCCTAAGGCTGTTGTTGTGCTTCTCTTGGGCTGTTATTGTGTTCATACCATGCTGGTTCTACATTTATGTTGTGTTGTTATTGTGATTATGCTATACTACTATTATACTGCCATAGTGCCGTTATTGTGCTCTTGTTGCGCTCATGTTGTGTTGTTATTGGACTTACGGTTTGCTGTCATTTTGCTGTTTGCCACTGTACTGATATCATACTGTTATTATGCTACTGCAGTATGCTTATTATGTGTTTATATTGTCATATTGCTAGTGCTAGTACCAGTGCTAGTGCTAGTATAGACCTTGCGTCTAGTTCACCAGCACTTGGTCGACTAGTGAGCGAATCTGCTTGCGAGCGGAAAGACCCGGGTTCGAATCCCGCTGCCGACATGGTTGACGCGGCTAGAAATACGGCATGGGACTTGGGTAAAACAACCGAATAATTATCGAAGTAATTATCCGACCCAAGAATGGGCCAGAAGGTTCGTTCCTATAGCTTCATTCTATTCTATTCTATTCATACAACTGAGGTTGTCTGTCTGCCTGCGATCGTCCGAGGCCACGACAGTTCAAACTGTCAAAAAAAC